>JAPKLX010000490.1:0-48281 GCA_026898415.1 Leonotis leonurus | reverse complement strand
TTTCAAGAATTCTAAACTTTTCAATTAATATAATTTCAAAACATATTATTTTATTTTCAATATATATAAAATAAGAAAAAGGAATATAAAAGTTCGATCTGGGAGTTCCTAATCGAAAGTTCTATTGTGAATTTGTTTTATAGTAATTTTTAAATTAGATGGATGCCATCAATTATTTTTTTGAATTATAAAAATATTGATGGAAGATATGAAATACGAATGGCCAAAGAGTGCAGCATTAAAGTAATGATGGAATATATAAAATTGGTAAATAATTACAAAAAATAAGCGGTATCTAACATAATAATGTTTAACTTATAATTATTTTTATATATTTTGTATGAAAATATAATTATAATTATTTTTTATATCAATTTATAATATAAATTGCATTGAATTGTACTATTTTTGTCCTAATAAATATGACATAATTTATTATTTTAATACACTCAAATAAATATAAATTGTGTCATTCTTGTTGAGAAGGAAAGAATATTATTTATACATGATATTTAATTTTATTCAATTATACATACATATAATGATTGTGAATGAGTAATATTTACTCGATCCATTTTGTTTTTAAGTGTCCTACTTAGTCTAATTATATTATTAATTTATTTTATTCACACTTTTATAAATGCATTCATACACTTTATTATAAATAAAAATAAAATCTTATTGTTTCTGTCCCATTCAATTAGACTCATTTTTCTTATTGAATTTCTCAATTATTTAAACATATTTACTTATTTAGCAAATTTTAAATCACAAAACATCTCTTCTAAAAAATTATTATAATTAAATATTAGTTTGCATAGTAAATACAAATGAGTTTAAATAAAGAAAACGGATAAAGCATATTTTTTGTCCAGATTTTTGACATGCAGAATATATTAGATCATCTTTATCAACAATCACATCCTCAACTCAACCTTCTCACTTTTATATTATTATATTCATTTTTCTCTCTTCTATAAATTTATTATTCCTCCCACCCACCCACCCACCTTCATTTTTATAGGTTTATCAATAACCTCATTCTCAACCCAACCTTCTCACATTTATATTTTTTAAATTAATTTTCTATATATTTTTTATTTAATTAACTTTTTTTAATAATTTAATTATGTGAAAAAGGACAAACTAATATTAAATTGAGAATTTTCAAATGAACATAGAAATTACAATAACTAAAACAAAAAAAAAATCAAAATAAACAACTGATCACCGAATAATTATACGAAAATTACACATTTAATTATCATCACCAAACTTCTACCAAAGATGAGATGAACACAAAAAATAGATATGAAATGTTAATGAAAAAATTTATAAATTGTGAAAAATTAAGTGAAAATTGATGTCTATTTATAGAGGAGGAAAAATAAATTTTTTTATAAAATTTATATATTTTTTTAATATATTATATAAAAATTAAATTGATTTTATCATAATATTATGATTAAAGGTAGATTAAAAAAAATAATAAATGAATGGATGGTAGAGATCTGTAAAACACACTCACCTATTTTTTTCATAATTAATTTTTTTTAATAGTAAAAGGTGGGTGACCCAACGTGGATAAAGGCAGTCTTAGAAAACAAAATATAAATAAGAAATGAGAATATGACCCTTATAAAAATGGAGAGATTATACCTTTTAGATTTCTACAGTTCGTTAATTTAACATTAAGTGAAATGATATTTATAATAATTTATATTTAATATAATTAAAGTCTAAATATTGTTGTTATTTATAATTTTATTTAGCTATTTTATATAATTATCACTTAAATAATTTAATATTAAATGAATACATAAAATACTCAAATAAAATTTATAAAAAATATATATATATATATTTTAATTCATGCACTTTCGGTTTTCCCTCATTAATTTATGCATCAAGTCAGAAACAGAGCATTTTGGTGAGGGAGTTTGTTTTCTGGTGAGCTGTTCATTCTCACATGCTCCCCTTTTTCTATGCCATATTAAATCTCACTTCATCATCCTCATACTCTCTCTCTCTCTCACTAAGTTATGATACCATGAGTTTATGGCGGTGGAGGATTTTTGCAGTGGTGCTTCTTCTTCGGGCCGAGGCGTTCGGGTTGAACAGCGACGGACTGTTACTTCTCTCGTTCAAGTACAGTGTTCTGACCGATCCTTTCAGAGTTTTAGAGAGTTGGAATTACAGCGACGCGACGCCATGCGCGTGGACTGGAGTCACCTGCGGCGTTCCAAGCTCCGCCGAGGCCTATTTTCGGGTTACGGGCCTTGAGCTCCCAAATTCAGGCCTTCTTGGCTCGATTCCTTCAACGCTCGGCACCATTGACCACCTCAGAAGCCTCAATCTCTCCAACAATTCCTTCAATGGCTCTATTCCTTTCTCCCTCTTCGCCGCTACCGAGCTGCTAACTCTCGATTTTTCAAACAATTTGATCTCCGGGGAGCTCTCGCCTCTCGTGGGAAATCTCAGGAGCCTCCGCGTTCTGAACCTTTCCGATAATGCCCTCACCGGAGACCTCCCTGCAAATCTCTCCACTCTCCGGAACTTGACGGCGGTTTCATTGAACAGCAACTACTTTTCCGGCCGGATTCCTGGTGGATTCAATTCGGTTAGATTCTTAGATCTGTCTTCAAATTTGATCAACGGCTCTCTACCTTCAGACTTCGGCGGCACCAATCTGGAGTACTTGAACATCTCCTTTAACAGAATCACTGGCGAGATTCCGTCGGCTTTCTCCGCCGGAATCCCACTGAATGCGACGGTTGATATCTCCTTCAATGACGCTAACTTATGCGGTAAACCCTCGCGAAACCTCTGCCCCATCCCATCAGCAGCAGCAACCATACCCAACGCGACTGAATCTCCGCCGGCAATCGCCGCCATTCCGAAAACAATCACCTCCAGCCCCGCCACAGCCTCGCCGGACAGCGCCCCCCCACCTTCGGCGGGTGGGCTGCGCACGGAGACGATTATCGGAATCGTCGCCGCTGACGTGACAGGAATCGGGATACTTTTAGCGATATTCGCTTACGTGTATCATCGAAAAAAAAGGCGGGCCGCCGCGGAAAAGTCGGCAGCGGAGAGTGCCGCCGAGTTTGACTGGGCCTCCGCTTCCTCATCTGAAGAATACAACTGGCTGCGAGGCTGGACCTGCCTGAAGAAGCAGAAGCACAACGACGGCAGCGACTCCGCCGGAGATTCCACATCGGATTCCATGAGCTCAGACAGGCATAGCGGTGAGAACGCGCCGCCCCCTCCTCCGCTGGCTGCGGCAGAGGAGCAGAAGAACGGAGCGCTGGTGACGGTGGACGGAGAGAAGGAGCTAGAGCTGGAGACCCTGCTGAAGGCTTCGGCATACATTCTAGGGGCTTCAGGTTCGAGCATAATGTACAAGGCGGTGCTTGAAGACGGTACGACGTTGGCGGTGCGGAGAATTGGAGAAAATGGGGTTGAGAGGTTTAGGGATTTTCATAACCAGGTGCGGGTCATAGCCAAATTGGTGCATCCGAATCTGGTTCGGATCCGAGGGTTCTATTGGGGTGTGGAGGAGAAGCTCATCATCTACGAATTTGTTCCCAACGCCAGCCTTGCCAACGCTCGTTACAGTAAGTTTTATTTTTACCACATTTTATTTAGTTCTTGGTAAAACTTAGTTAGGGTTGAGATTGAATTGAATTGAATTTGTCGTATGTTTGAGGTCTAGATGTGAACTGAGTTAGCTGAAAATGTTTGCGTTGTTGAGTGTTGAATGATGATGGTCCCATTCTGAGTTTATTACTATTATAGTAGACTTTCCATTCCTGCTATGCCAGTTGACTCATGTGCGATGGGGATAGGGACAGAATTGGAGAGGTGTAGGAGTTGTTGTAACTAAACCTTTGTCTTTAATGCTCTTCTTCTGCAGTTTGGTATTCCGTTCCGTCGTCTACTTCACCACCTTTACTACACCTTATCCTCTGCTTGCCGCGCGTCTTAGTGTTACGTGTCCTTTTTTATAAAATAGTCAAACAATAATGTTTTTGCTTTTCAAGAGAAGAAAATAGGAAAAAAGAAATTCGAACATGATTCTACATGTATTTTAGCTTATCCTTTAATTTTGATGTGAAAATGAAGTTGATTTGATATATGAACCACTTTTTGCAATTCGTATATTGCAATGTGCTAACCTGCGCCGTGGGGCAGGGAAAGCTGGCTCCTCACCTTGTCCTCTACCCTGGGAAATGCGGCTCAAGATAGCGAGAGGCGTAGCCTGCGGGCTGTGCTATATACACGAGAAGAAACACGTACACGGAAATCTCAAGCCCAGCAACATCCTATTGGGCTGGGACTTGGAGGCCAAGATCGGAGATTTTGGGCTCCAACGCCTCGTCACCTGCGATAATGGTAGCTCGAAGGCTGGTGGATCTGCCCGGAACTTTGGGAGCAAGAGATCCACGGCCTCGCGCGACAGCTTCCAGGACTACGCCAGTGGGGCCACCCCGAGCCCAAGCCCGAGCATAATGGGCGTGTCGCCTTATCACGCGCCTGAGTCGCTCCGGAGCCTCAAGCCTACCACAAAGTGGGATGTGTTCTCCTTTGGGGTGGTGTTACTAGAGTTGCTTACAGGGAAAGTCATAGTGTCCGATGAGGCATGCCCCTCCTTGGCTATTGCCGGAGCCTCGGCCTTGTCGACGGACGAAGAGAGGGGCAGGGTGTGTAGGATGGCTGACATGGCGATCCGTGCTGACATGGAGGGGAAAGAGGAGGAGTTCTTGGCATTGCTTAAATTAGGGTACGGTTGCATTTCACCGGTGCCTCAAAAGCGACCTTCCATAAAAGAGGTGCTTCAAGCACTTGATAGATTTCCTTCATCGTGCTATTAGTGAATATTAATTGATTGTAGGAAGAGTGTATGTATGATTTACTGACATGTTTTTTTCTTAGACAATCTTCATTTTAATGATGACTACAGGTTATTCAACTTTGATTTTATGTTTTTTTTTTTTTTGGCTAGTATGTTTGTAGTTGGATAATATTTTGTTCAATAATTATCAGAGAATTAGAGTGTTGTTTTTGTACTGCGTCTCATTGTTCCATATTAGGACAATTTGTAATGAACAACTTCAATATGTTACATTCACACTAGTTAAATGCAATTAATTTATAGTCCAATGTGCGTATACTGTTTAGTTTGGTTTAGTCAGGCTTAAACTAATTATTTTAGTACCGATCTTTTTTATCTTTTAATATCATATATTTTTTTCTATTATTTTTCATGCAACGTCAACGATTCCTTAATCAATAGAAAATTTTAAACGATTTGTTAATCAATAGAAAATTTTAATTAAATTTTTTCTACTAAAATCATAGTGTGTTAGAAAAATAATATTTCAATATGAGTAAGATATTTGAATTTTTCCTTTATTTATAAAATAATTCACTAATTTCAATAAAAAGATTACAAAGATTAAAATCTAAAATATTATTGAAATTACTCTATTTCTTTTCTCTTCTATATCTCTCTCTCTCTCTAAACAAAAATTTACAAGCGACTAAAGCGCGTAAGATGATGTGTTACAACCACATCACCTATGGTTATATACAGATACAGAATATAACTGTATCTAAAATTATTAACAATATATGCCAGTTGTACAAAGTTAGTTCTACCAGAATAACTGCTCCAACAACTTGGACAAAATTAACCAAATTTCAATTCCAGCACATCAATAGTAACAGATCGACTTATCGATTTGCAAGCGCCAACCTGCTTTGCTACTGCCATATCACCTCCTTGATTTGTGTAGTTGACCTGCCATCTAACATGCTTTCTCTCATCAACCAGATTTATCCACATTAATCTGCTCAGGTTGTTGTCTCAACATGACTCTCGACATGTACCAACTTGATATTAGCATGTCATCTATTGAGAACAGACCATTTCATCTTCATGATTTGTTTCACAATCTATGTGAATGATATGTCCTTACATAATATGAGCAGCTCACTACTCTAACAATACTAACTTTCAGCTTATGTGATCAAACCTTTAACAAACTTTCAGCCATACCATATACGGTATCAAAGGACGCACGGCGGACAAGGAGTACAATTCTCATCGTACAGATCTATGTTGATGACATTATCTTTGGATCCAAATCTCCATTCTCATGTGAAAATTTTTCTAAATTACTGAAGCACAAATATAAAATGTCTATGATGGGTGAAATGAATTTCTTCTTAGGACTTCAGGTTAAGCAATCACCATCAGGAATCTTCATTAATCAAAGCAAGTGTATGAAGGAGCTCATTGAGAAGTTTAGATGTCAGGCATCACTTCATCAGAGATCATGTGGAGAAGAAGAACGTGCAGATTGTCAAAATCCACATGAATGTGCAAAGAGCGGACCTATTAACAAAAGCCCTGGCAGAAGACAGATTCAAGATGTTGTGCGGCAAGCTTGGACTTCTAAGTCCAGACTGGAGACAAAATGTGTACACACAGAACGTGATAAGCTGATCGTGCAACATAGATCATGTTACATAGACGTATGTAATAGAATTAGTGAATGCACTTGATCACATAATACATACTGTAGAAACAAAAATCTCAATCTCCACAACACTCGAGTTTATTTTCAACCAACTGAAAGTGAAGCAGTAGAAGCTCAATGCACAGAAGATAACACAGAACATGAGATGAAAACTAGCTCACAGAAGACGTCTTTCAAAAGGATGTCTTATCTTCTGATTCCAAAGATTGACGTGTATTTATTATACTGACATTTATTAAGGGAGAACCAAAGAATTTGTATCATTCTCTATTCTTAATCATTTGCTCTGTATTTATTTCTTCATTTATTAGTCAATGTTCTATGTTAATAAATCATGTTCCACAAGACATGCAGATGAAATGGTGATACGACGTGCATTCAATGCAAACCATGCCATTGTCAGAGTTTAGGCGAAACTCGAGAGAAATAATCGAGTGTCTCTCGCCGCCTAATCTCCTTCACTAAACGTGCATCACACGCGCTGACACGTTAGAAAAGAAAATGGAAGACAATTGTATTAAGCGGGAAAATGCAATAATAGGGAGTGATCCTGACCATTCAATTTTTATAGTTTCTTCTTTGCGATCTCATCCATCCATTTATTTACTACATTTAACTAAACTGCTCCACTACTTCACTCTCACATGATCAAAACCTTTCATCTTTGGTATATTTGTGTTATTACTCAGAATTTTGTTCATGAAATATTTTTTGAATCCAAACACTCAAATCGATTTCATTTTCAAACTTGATTTCAAACTATGGCATCCGGATCCAGACAAGAATCATCTTCTGAAACTACTCCTCAAGTTAGTCCTCAAACCGCTCCACTTTTCTTTGCACAAATGATTAGAAAATTCAAGAAAAGGCTGCGATTTGAGAACTTTGTCGTGTGCAGTAGTGGAGTTTCTGTTTGATATCATTAGGAAATACAAAGGTGTCAATTAAAATGACTTTGTTTTTGAAATGCTTCATTTCTGTCACTTGATATTCATGTTTAGGACCTATGCTTTAGAACTGCATATTAATATTCTTCAATTTTCCTAAATGTCTTAACTGCAGTAAATATTTTTTTATTTGTTTTGATGTGCTCTCTGTTGAAGAGACCCAAGAAATTAAGAAAATTTACTCTCTATTTAGGTTTCCACAGAATATTGACCAGCACACCTACTCAACAGCTCCCACTCTATTTACTCTCTATTTAGGTTTTCATGGGAGGTGATTGATGAAGTGTCGTCTGTGTGCCTTCGCACAGAACCAGACAACACTCAAGATAAGATTTGATCAATTTACGATTTGATTCTCAAAGCTTTACAACCTCAAACACTTTGAAGGAATCAACATCTTTAGCATACCGGATGACGAGATCCAACAAGTGATAGAGGAGGTGGTTGTCATTCGTTTTCCATGGGAAACAAAATGTTCAACCGCAATCTGTTCGACCTAGTGCACAAATTGATGATCGATTTTATCCAGAAGGGATTTTTAGGCCACAGTGGATCCTACGACCAGATCACACCATTAAAATTCACGATCATGTGTGATGTGAAACTACAAAAGAAAGTAAATTGGGTGGCCATGCTGTTTGAACTGCTCTGTGATGAACAAAAGTTGATCCGTATTACCTATGAAAATCGCAAAGCAGTAGGAGTGGCTATCTAGCGACCACTGCGTCTTGCCAACAAATTCTCCTACATCATCAAGCATGCTATCCCCAACCCTACGGTGCGCTCGAAGGACAAAAAACCCTTCAACATGTCACTTCTAATTCCCAAGGACTAACAACAAATTGAGAAGCTGCCTAGTCTTACAACACAGTCTTTCGCTAAGGCTGACCATGTTCTCAGAAAACAACTCTTGTGGACAGAGTTTTGTCGTAAGTTTCTTGTAGCTCTTCTATAGCAGTAAGACGGTTGCTCTGGGTCTCAAATTCTTCTGGGTTCGGATAAAGAAGATCATTTAACACATCCATTTGATGTTTCTGCATCAGCTCCACAAATTTTTCATTTTCAAATTTGGCGAATTGAGAATGGATGGATAAGTCAATATCTTCTTTCAACTGAGCAGCAAGGTGAGTGCCTTTCTGTGCTACAGCAGCAGCAATGGTTTCTTGTTGTTTGATCAAGAGGTCAGCTACCAAGGAAGTGGTCTTCTCAGCTTTTTCTTCTATTCCAGTCAGGCGAAGATTGATCTTGGCTTGACCCGCTTCATTTGCCAATCTATCATCATCAATCTTTTTGTCAAGCTCCTTCCTGACTGTTCTGAGCTTTCTTCGTATGTCTTCATCCATGTCATTGACGTAATCCTTCTGATGTTTGTTGAAATCAGTGAGTATTTGGGTTGCCTTCTCTTGCAGTGAGTTGCATATATCAGTCATCTGATCTTCAACTCGAAGAGTGATCAGATTGTCCAGTTGATAGTTATTGAAGGTTTTGGGTTCTCTTTCCATAATCTCTTCCATGGTGTAGAAATTGATATGCTTCTTCAGTTTCTGTGCAGCTCCTTGTGTGTAGATTTCATTGCTCGGCTTTCCACCAATGTTCTGGCCGACCGGTTCATCATCACCTGAGTCAAGGTTGATGATTGGTGTTTTCTTGACAGGTTTCTTCTGGGATTGTTCTGCTGCTGGTGGTGGTTGTTGTTCTGTTGGGGCAGGTTCTTCCGTCTGGACATCTTGGTGTGATGTTGGCAGATTAATCTTCAAAGTTTTTGCCTCATGTTTCATGAGCCCAGAAATGAGTTGTTGGTATTCTGTTCTCACTTCTTGAACAGAGGTGACTTGAAGTAGGCTTAGTAGGGTCGCTTCTTCCTTCTTTAACTCATCAATTGATTTAAGTTGGAGTAGTGCATCAAAAATATAATACTCGCTGTCCTTGACCAGCAAGTAGAATTTGACGCGTCATGCTACTCCCAAGCTCTCTGGAAGCAGATGAATGTCAGGAAACTCTTGAAGTACAGAGTGTTCTGCCTCATTTTCTAGCAGATTGATAACACTCTCTGCCTGACGTTTCCTCTCTTCCTCCTCGTCTGTGGATTCTCCTTCCTCTTCCTCCTCATCCTCACTTATTTTCTCCATTCTGTGTGGTGAGGGTGTAGCTGTTCTAGCAGGAGAAAAATCTTTCTCCTGATGTGGATTATGGCTTGTTTCTGGTTCCACATCACCTGCTGGAGCCTCTGGTTGTTCTATTTCTTCCTGTGTTGCCTCCTTTGCTTGTTCTGTTGTTGGTTCTGATTGTTCTGCTGCTGCTTCTGGTGGTAGTGAAGATTCTTGAACTTTCTGTAGTCGGCGCCTCTTTTGTTTGGGCTGCAAGGCAGAGGTTTCTGTCTCAACAGAACTACCTCGTTTGAGTGAGGGCTTGCGGGCCATCTTTTCCTTCACCACTTTCTCTTTTGTGGTCTTACCCTTCTGCTTTTCCACTCCTTTGGAAGGTGGCATCCATGTAGGATTAGATCTGCCCATTTCCAGAGCTGCTACCCGGTGCACCTCATCAGGTATTTTGTTAAAAAATTGTGGTGAGAGTCCCAAAGACATTTCAAGCTGATGTTGATCTTTGGGTATGGAGAGACTGGTATTGAATTCCACAGCATCATCCCAGACTTTCTGCTTAAAAAATCGTTCCACCATCAGACTGATCTTGGTGGAATGTCGTAGATTTCTTCTAACTTCCACTGAAGTTCCTCTGCCTCTGCTATCCTTGGTATATGTGACCAATTTTGCTTCCTTAACCATTAATTCAAACAGTATTCTGCTCCAGTTTACTCGGAGATTTAGAACAATTGCCGTGAGAATTCGAAATTTCTCAGGAGTTACTTGATCATACGATCCACTTTGGTTGAGAAAAATTCTCTGGACCATTTCGAGTAGTAACTTGAAGCCCGGTTGGAGTAAGGCACGCTGAAACATTCTTCCAGTGTATTTGATCGGTATCACCATCACTATTTCCACTGCTTCTTGTAGTTGCGCAGGAGTGATATCATCTAATGTTAAACCTTCATCTTTCAACCGATACGTCTGGTTGATCATTTCAATGACATTGTATGGCGTTTTGCTAGTTCTATCACCGATTGGCATCAACACATTTGCTTCAAAGCCATGTTTATCATTCTGCCATGTTAGATAGAATGAAGCCACTTGTTTTGCCAAAAATGTGTTGGGATGAGAGGTGACAATATTGCAGAAACCTAATATCATAAGAACATACATAGTAAATATATGTATATTCATCAGTTTATATGAACAGGTATAAATGTCCACGTCTAAGCAGTTAATTAGAGGAACGTACAAGGTATAGACAGTTCATAAGAGAGCAATAATGAAAGTAAGATGCAGATATAAGGAATATTAATAAACTCAAAAACCTTTGCAGCGAGTAACAATGGCAAAAATTTCTTCCAATTTACGAAATCCGTGAGATTCAAATACAACATATGGTTCAGGTGAAAGAAACTTCTGAACCTCGGACACATGTTGAAGAAATAGAGAGGGTTGGGGTGCCATGATCAAACGTAAGATGTTTTGGAAAGATTTTTGCAGAGAAATCAAGTTAAGAAAATCTTAAGTGCTTAAGGAGAGTAGTGCTCAGTGCAAAGAAAGTGAACGTGAACAGTTCTGAAATATATATCGCATATATAACATAATAATCAATGGCGTAGATTAAAAGCATAGATAATGAAGGGTTGGATGAGTATCTCCCTTTTTAGGTTTTCCCGCTTTAGTCTTGTTTTGCCGCCTTTCCTTGCGTGTGATATACGCTCTAGATCCTAGGGTTTGTAGGCGAGCGTGTGCGTATCTCACTCTCTTCGGTAACTTCCCTTTTTCTATTTCTTGCAGGGATTTTCTCGATCACAGTTTCCAAAGTTGTGCTAATCATCACGAAAATAGAAGATTTAGACAATCTAGGAAAAGAAATAACTTTTCAAACTGTAATCTCGTAGATTGATTATGGAAAGTGACGTCTTTTATCTCGGTCGCTTCAATTTCCTCAAAAAGTTCCCCCTTGACTTAGTAGTTAAGAAATATTTTTCACGTGATATTCTAATTTGAGTAAATTATAACACGTGAAATTATTATTTCTTTCTTGACATTCTGTAATTCTTGAGAGCATTCTGTTGATAATATTTTGGAACCCTTCTGTTGTTAACATTCTGGCGATTCTCTGCTGTTAACATTCTGGTAACCTTCTGTTGTTAACGTTCTGGTAACCTTCTGTTGTTAACGTTCTGGTAACCTTCTGTTGTTAATGTTCTGGTAACCTTCTGTTGTTAACGTTCTGGTAACCTTCTGCTGTTAACGTTCTGGTAACCTTCTGTTGTTAACGTTTTGGTAACCTTCTGTTGTTAACATTCTGCTAACCTTCTGCTATTTTTATCATCCAGACTTAGTAATCCAAGCTTTCCACACAGCATCTTAAATCTTTCTTCTGGCAGAGCTTTAGTCAAGATGTCAGCACGTTGGATATCTGTATGAATCTTCTCGATCTGGATGTGCTTTCTCTCCACATGATCTCTAATAAAATGATGTCTCACATCAACATGTTTGCACCTTGTATGAAGTACCGAATTCTGTGTTATAGCTATTGCACTTGAACTGTCACAGAATATTGGTATCTCTTTTACTTCGATCTCGTAATCCCTTAGTTGCTGTTTCAACCATAAGATTTGTGCACAACAGCTTCCAGCAGCCATATATTCTGCTTCTGTTGTTGATGTGGCAACAGATGTCTGTTTCTTTGAAAACCAAGATATCAACTTGTTTCCTAGAAACTGACATGTGCCAGAGGTAGACTTTCTGTCCAGTTTGCATCCTGCATAATCTGAGTCAGAATAGCCTGTTAGTTCAAAGTTGTCGTCATGTGGATACCAGAGACCAACGTGAGCTGTTCCTTTAAGATATCTAAGTATCTTTTTGACAGCTTCCATATGTGATTCTTTGTGATTGACTTGATATCTAGCACATACTCCAACTGCAAACGTGATATCTGGTCGACTTGCAGTAAGGTATAGTAGTGAGCCAATTATGCCTCTGTATTTTGTTATAGGTGCTGGTTTGCCTTCGGGATCTGGATCTATCTTTCCATTTATCTGCATTGGTATCTTGGCTGGCTTGCTGTCTTTAACTCCAAACTTGTTGATCAGATCGTTAATGTACTTTGCTTGGTTTACAAAGATACCATCTGGTAGCTGTTTTACCTGCAAGCCTAAGAAGAAATTCATCTCGCCCATCATGGACATTTGATATTTGTTCTTCATTAGTTCAGCAAATTCATCACATAAATGAGAAGATTGAGATCCAAAAATTATGTCGTCTACATATATCTGCACCAAAAGAATATGTTCTTTGACTTTAATGACAAACAGTGTTTTGTCAACAGAACCTCTCTTGAAACCTGATTCCAGCAGAAAGGTTGATAACGTCTCATACCACGCTCTTGGTGCCTGTTTTAATCCATAGACAGCTTTAGCTAATCTATATACCTTCTGGTCAGGATTTCCTACTTCAAAACCAGGTGGTTGTTCAACATATACTTCTTCTTCAAGTATACCATTTAGGAATGCACTTTTAACATCCATCTGGTACACTTTGAATCTCTTGTATGCTGCATATGCAAGAAATAATCTGATTGCTTCCAATCTGGCAACTAGTGCAAAAGTCTCGTCAAAGTCGATACCTTCCTGTTGACTGTATCCCTTTGCAACAAGTCTAGCTTTGTTTCTGACTACTTCTCCGTTTTCATCTCGTTTATTCTTGAATACCCATTTGACACCTATTACTCCCTGATGATTTGGTCTTTCTACCATATATCAGACTTGGTTTCTTTTAAACTCATTGAGTTCTTCTTGCATAGCAATGACCCAGTCTGCATCTTTGAGTGCTTCATAAATGTCAGAGGGTTCAACACGTGATAGATAGCAACTGAGAAGTGCACTCTCTCCATGCATTCTTCTGGTTCTTACTCTATCACTTGGGTTCCCAACAATCTGTTCAGGAGGATGATTGTTGTTGGTCCCGAAAGAGCAAGGTTTGGTGTATGGGGGGGGGGGGGGAATACACCAAATACAAACTTTTCAGTTTTACTTGACAATTTATAAGAGAGCTCAAGCTATTCTATACACGAATTTGCTTGGGGATGACTGACCAGATCGATATACAGATCAGTAGCTGGTTTAGTCCAAACAGATTACTCTCTTAGTGTAAACACTTAACAGATAATAAGAGTGATCTTATTACCTCCTGAGTGTAGAGTGAGTGCGGAATAATGGTGGATTAATGATTGCTCTTGTTTTGAAAACCTTTAAGTATTAACCAGATTGTTTAGGAGATTGATTGAGATGCAGATGAATGAGAGTGCAGAGAGTTAGAATAATAAACAACAGATAATATAAAGAATGCAGAAATGTAAAGCACACAGTTGTTTAACGTGGTTCGGGAAATCCCTACGTCCACGATCTGGTCAAAACTAGACCAGATTATCCACTACTAGGATACTCTGCTTCTTTATACTCGTGGAGAACAAGTCACAAGTACCAATCACAACTAGAATGATACTTATGCACGAATGAAGGGTCGTGTCCCTTTACAACAGATTACCTCTACGTTACCACTAGAAAGCTACTAGCTAGCAGGGTGATCTCCTTTCTCTCGATAAGATAGACTTGAATCGAGGTGGTTGGTGTGATGTAGAATCACAGATTGTTGAAGCTCTAAAGTCTGGAAAGCAGAGTGCTTGAAAGATAATTGCAGTATAGCTCGTACGTGGGTTCTCCTCGTATTTCCAGATTGTTCTCTTCAACTATATAGGCCTTGAATTTTAAATTCTAGCCGTTGTTGATTGGCGTGGGATAGATGGTATATTGCCAATCAATGGTTTCCATCATATCTGTTCTTGCCATATAGGAAAGGTTGACTCAATCTTTGATTTATGGAAATCAGATTGTTAACGGTCTCTTTCCTTATTTGTTTAAATCGTAGATCATCTTTCCAAACCCTGTTGGATGGACCTTGATCTTGACGTGGCAAGTGCATATGATGTGTAGGATGATGTCAGCTAATGGTTTGATGACTCAGTCGCTCTGGTTCATCGCTGTTGGCATCGATCTGGTCATCGATCTGGTCACTGTCTGTTACAGCAGATCGATTCTTCTTTGGCATAAAGCAATGACTTTCATCCTATTCTAGTTTGAGAATGACTTCTATAGGAATATATCCTTTACAATTTAAGTCATCTCCTAATCTGTTCCATAACAGAAATCACCTTATCTATAGTGATCTGTTTTTACACGAGAACAGTTTTAAGCATAGAGATTAGCTAAGTGTGTTTCGAGAGACCATCATCAACACTAATCTTAGGGTTCCCAACAATTGTCCTGTATCCATCTCCTCCTGCTGGTCATTTCTTCTTCTGATATCTCAGGTTCTGGTTCATTTGTTGGGTCTTCAAATTCTGGATGAGATGTTTGAAAAGGATTGTCCACATCTGGTTCTTCAATTTCTTGATTATTGTTCCAACCATTTGTATCTCTTGATTCTTCTGGTTGATCATGATTTTGCTCATTGTTATCTCCTTCTTCTGGTTGATTACCTTCTAGTTGAGTTATTGATCTATTAAGGTCCAGAATGATGTGTTCTGTTCCCCCTTGCTGTGAGCTTATTGCTTCAGCATTAGATGGAACATTAATATCATTATCATCTGTTGTATTCCAGATTAGAATATCTTCTAGCAGAATTCCTTCTGTTCTCTTTTCCTTGTTCTGGCCTTGTGTATGATCATCACTTAACTCTCTGTCAATGACAAAAGATTCATCAAAGACAATATGAGGTGTTACCTCCACAATATGGGTCTTCTTGTTGTAAACCCTATAAGCTTTACTAACATCAGAATATCCTAAGAATATTCCAGGGTCAGCTTTGCTGTCAAAGGTTTTCAACTGTGATTTCCCATTATTATGGATGTAACACAAAAAACCAAAAGTACGGAAGTAATGTATCCTGGGCTTTCTGTTGTTCCAGACTTCGTATGGTGTCTTTCCATGTCTGATGGTAACTACAGCTCTATTCTGTGTATAGCAGGCTGTAGAAATTGCTTCTACACAAAATTTCTTAGGTAATCTGGTTGCATTAAGCATAGTGCGAGCTGCTTCCTTTAATGATCTGTTTCTTCTTTCAACTACTCCATTCTGTTGAGGTGTTCTGGCTGCAGATGTCTGATGTGTGATTCCCATCTGGTTGCAGTAATCCTCAATTTTCTGGTTTAGGAATTCTGTACCACGATCTGTTTTGATGGTAGTAACAGAGACTTCCTTTTTCTTGGTAATTTTGTTGAGGAAGTTTGGCAGCTTTTCCAATGTTTCTTTCTTCTTATATAAGAAGATTACCCATGTGAATCTTGAATAATCATCAATGATGACCAGAGTGTATTTTCTACCATTTATACTTAATGGCTTAACTGGACCAAATAAGTCTAAATGTAGTAACTCTAAGATTCTGGTAGATGACTGGACAGATTTGCTAGAAAATGATGATCTGGTTTGTTTTCCAGCTTGACATGCTTCACATATGTGATTCTTGTCATATATTTGGTCTGGTAGTCCTTCAACTAGTTTCTCTCGTGCAATCTTATTGATTGATTTGAAATTGAGATGGCTTAGTCGTTTATGCCACAGCCAACTAGTTTCTGATACTGTCTTAGTGACCAGACATGTCTCAATTTGGTTGTCCCATTGTACAATATACAATCTATTCTGCAACTTTCTGGTAAGAAGTATCTCATCTCCTTCCTTGCTTTTCACGAAACAGTTGTTAGCGTCAAAAACAATCTGATTACCATTAGCACAGAACTGACTTACAGAAAACAGATTGTGGCTAAGACCCTCAACGTATGATACATTTGTGATGGTGGTCTTGCCAACTCTTATGTTTCCATATCCTCTGGTATATCCTTTTGAATTACATCCAAAGGTGACCTGAGGACCTGGTTTCTCTATATAGTCTGATAGTAGGTTCTTGTCACATGTCATGTGCTTCGAACAGCCACTATCTATAATCCAGATTGCACCTTTAGCTATCTTGTACCTTCTTGCAGTCTTCTGGTCCTGCAATTAATTTCACTTAGCTACCCTTTCAATATTTGGGTGCTTGGTTATTAGCAAATGTTCCTTTTCGAATCCAGAACACTTTTGGGTTGGGGACAGCAATATAGCAAGTGATAGTATTTCCATCATTATCAACTTTTGACACAGAATGAAATATAGATGGATGATATCTTTCTATTCCATCATTCTTCAATCCTTTATTAGTGAGTACTGTCCTGTTGACATTCTTGTTGTGTACTCCTTCTGTTCCTGTGTAATCTGCTGGTTGTTCTTTCTTGTTTCTGAGATTTATCACTTGGTGAGGTATTTGTTTCCTTTCTGGTACGAATTTTATGTTACTAGAGAGCTTCTCTGAGTGACCTGGATATCCTACTCCAGATGTTCCCTTTTGCTGCATGTTAATTAGCAGTTTAGCACGTTCATCACTCTTGTAGATCATTTCTTTTCCTTTCTTGATCTTTTCCTCAGCTACATTGTTTCTTGTGATAAGATCCTTCACTTTTGAATTTAGTGAGTGAATCTCACTGTCCTTTCCTTTGATCTGTTCTTCCAGATCGTTGATGTTAGCAACAAATTTAGTGTTTGCTTTACTCAATATCTCTTCAGATTTCTTCAATCTGTCATTTTCTTCAACAACTTCTCTAAATAGTCTCTTGATGCTCGAGTAGCTCTTGAACATCTCATTAACTTCATCCCATGAATATTCATCTTGATCTTCTATTTCCTGTTCCAGGTTAATATCATTTGAAGAATTAGAGTTGCAAGAGTTTACCTCTACATCATCTAGACCATTGTCTAGTCCTACATAGCACTCATCCCAATCTTCTTCTTCATTGGCAAAGAATGCTTCATCATCTTCTGATGAACTATCTGACAGGTGACTAGAGCTAGAGTCTTCTTCTGCTATCATGGCTTTACGTTGAGCTTTTAGTTTTCTGTCACTCTTAGCTCGTAGTTCTTCTCTTTGACTTTTAGATAAATCTGGGCAATCTGTTTTGAAATGGCCTGTTCTCCCACAACCATAACAAGTATAGTCAGTAGGATTAGTGATTTTACCATTACCTCTACTTTCTATTTTGTCATCATATCGTTCTGCTTCTTTGTTCCTCTGGTATCTGCTCTTGTAGTCTTTGTAGAACCTTCGGTACTTTCTTGATCTGATTTCCATTTTGTCCATTCTCTTTGCAATCATTGAGAATTCTTTGAGTAACTTATCATAACCTCCTTCTTCTGGTGTGGCAGAGGCTGCTGATTCTTTTGTTTTGCACTTCGCTTTGAAGGCAGTCTCTTTCTCCTTCTTTGAGTTATTCTCACTCTTCTTACTGGAGGAATGATCTGGTCCGTGAATCCTTCTGATGTCACATTCATGGACAGCTAGGTGATCAAATAGTGCTTCTACAGACAAGTCATTAAAATCAGCACGTAGAGGTTGCATAGCTGAATAAATCTCCCAGCTTGGTGGTAGAGCTCTAAGAATCTTGAGATTCTTCTCTCTCTATGTGTACTTGTTCTTTTTGAAGGCAGAAACTTCAAGTAGTACTTCAATGAACCTGTTCTTCATCTGTTCAATGGTTTCTCCAGGTTTCATCTTGAATTCATCGAACTTGTTACATGCTAGGGACAGCTTGTTCTCAATCATTGCTTCAGAGCCTAGACTGAGATCTCTCAAGGCTTCCCACATTTCTTTGGCTGTATCGAGATCTTGAATCCTAGCCAGATGGACTCCTTTTACAGTACTGGAAATAACCCCTTTGGCAAAATCATCAAGATTTGCTTCTCTTCTTTCTTCAGGCGTGTATTTTCTGGGATCTTTGAGTACATCCTCTTTAACAACTCCTGTTTCAGTGATGCGAGTTGTTTCTTCAGTAATGGCCAATAGTCCTTCTTCAATTACCTTCCACATCAGGCAGTGATGAGCCTTGAGACACATCTTGATTCTGAAACTCCACTCTCTGTAGCCTTGGATGGAGAATTCTTCGCATGCCCTGATAACAGATGACTCCATAGCAGATAATATGCTAGTGAATGAAAAAGATTTTCTAAGATCTATTCAAGTTGACCACTCAGGTTTTATCCCTGTGAAACAAAACAATGGTCGTTTGAACCACTGCTCTGATACCACTTGTTGGTCCCGAAAGAGCTAGGTTTGGTGTATGGGGGGGGGTGGAATACACCAAATACACAAACTTTTCAGTTTACTTGACTAATTAAAGGAGAGATTTAAGCTTTCTGTATTACAGATTGCTCAATGTGTCAGACTAGATCGATTATCTACTCGATCTTGTTCTGACCAAGCAGACTCTCTCGAGTGAGTAATACAAAGCAGAAAGTAAGAGTAATCTTATTCTCCAACTGTGTATTGTGTGCGGAATAATGGTGGACTTAGTCGATGCTCTTTGATTAGAAAACCTTTCAAATCTTAGTCGAGTATTTAGAGAATTGATTAAGAATGCAGTTTGTATGAGAGTGACAGATAGTGAATAAAACAACTGGAATATAAATGCAGAAAGTAAATAACACAGTTATTTTACGTGGTTCGGGAAACCCCCTACGTCCACGGTCTAATCCAAACTGGATTAGATATCCACTACTAGGATACTCTCTTATTTATACTCGCTGAGAATGAGCCACAAGTTTCAATTACAAATCTGATTGAAACTTATGCACGAATAAGGGTCGTGTCCCTTTACAACTTACAGAAGACTACTGTAAACAGGATTTCTTCACGTTAATCCACTAGAAAACTACTAGCTAGCAAAGATCTCCTTCCTTTCTCGATAAGACAGACTTGAATCGAGGTGTGATTGCGATCACGAACGGTTTGAAGCTTTTGTCTGATATGAGATAGAATGCTTGAGAATATTTCTTTCATGTAGTGCTTGTCACTCCTCAGACTATAAAAACTCCAAATATATATAGGCTTTGAATTTGAATTTCTAGTCGTTTGTTGATTGGCGTGAATTGATTTTGGATTGCCAATCAATGTTATTCATCATATCTCTTCTTTCCTTGTAGAGTCGTTGACTGAATCTTCTATGAATGGGAAGCAGATCAACTGAGATTACTTTCCTTCTTCTTGTCAATCAATGATTTTCCTTCCAATTCTCAAAGGATGGACTTAAGTACTGACGTGGATATGATGAGTAGGGCAACGTTTTCTGAGGGTTTTGATAGTTCTGTCGATCTGTTGCCACTTATGTCTGGTTGATTCAATTCTTTCTGTTTGATTGGAACCTTCTGGTTAGGCTCTTTCTGGTTTTAAGTGCATATCTGGTTGAACACTTGTTGAGTACTTTCTGGTTGAACAACTTTCTGTTAAAGTTGATTTGCTCCAACTTTCTGTTTGAGACTTGCTGGTTCAACTTTCTGTCTAAGACTTGCTGGTTCAACTTTCTGTCTAAGATTTGCTGATTCAACTTTCTGTCTAAGACTTGCTGGTTCAACTGATTCAACTTTCTGTTAAAGTTGTCGTGCTCCAACTTTCTGGTACTTAGACTTGCTTCAGCTTTCTGTTACAAGGAGACAAAATAGAAATAATACAGAACATGAATAATATCAAGTGTGTTTTCGAGATAACATCATCAAAACTTAAATTATCTGTGGGGTTCCCAACAAAGTGAAGTGAACATGATCGTACCAACACTTTCTCCAAGATGCATTGATATTGAATTCAATTGAGCCTTGTTCTCATAGAGCCGATTCACAGTTTTCCTAGATCTCACAACTTCTTTTGCAAGCGTCTGTACGAGAAGTGATCAAAGAAACATCATCCTATAGCTATAGTTTTAAGTAACAGTGAATAAACATCAAGGGACCTATACTTCTACTGCTTGTCCGAAACTGTTCCTTCGTAATTCAGTAATTGATGGTTCGAAAGGAATAATAACACCAAACCTAGATGTCAAAACCCTCAAAGATCATATTTTTCAATTGCAGATACAATCCAGTATAAAAAAATAACATAAAAAAAAAACAAAATTCCTCAATGGATCTTCCAAAAATCCAAGTCATCATCAAAATCATAACTTTCATAATATAGCAGACTTAAAAATTCACAGAAACATAAATGGGGAAAACACCTAAGCAGAACCCATGTCATTCCGTTTAGCTGCCTCTTTGATCGCTTTCTGTACATTCTTCTCTTCCCTCTGTATATCTATGCAAAACCCATCATCAACGGTTACCCAAAATCTTTCTTAAACGCTTCAATCTTTAAATCAATCAAAGCACAAAGAGCAGATAAAACCCTCGCACGATTGAACGTAAACTAGAAATAAGAACCTCGAATTTGGCGTTCGATATTGCGACACTCTTGGCGGAGGCGGC
This sequence comes from Leonotis leonurus, assembly GCA_026898415.1. Lineage (NCBI taxonomy): Eukaryota > Viridiplantae > Streptophyta > Magnoliopsida > Lamiales > Lamiaceae > Leonotis > Leonotis leonurus. The sequence goes on along the minus strand of JAPKLX010000490.1, from coordinate 27,321 downwards.
GCTGCCAATATCTGAGTAATTGCTGCGGATTAGGCTTTGGCTTTAATATATTCATCACTTTTTCCATTCTTTCCACCTCTCCTTTTTTTGGATATCGATTCAGCTTAGAATATCAGTTTCTGATTTCCAAGCGTTTACTTAGAATTGCTTGAGGTATCTGCTTTGCGTTCACTAAGCTTTATTTCCTACGTTTTAAACACAGAAACCTAATGATAAATAATATGCTGTCGATTACTCCACTCTATCATCATAATGATAAATTCATAACAAAATTACCAATAATTAAACTTGTAAGTAACCTATATCTTTTCATTTCAAATTTTCAACCCTTTTCATATGCAATTATACGAATAAAATAATTATAAACTTAAATCAAATGAAATAAATAGTGTTAGTATAAAAAAACATGTGAAAGACCACAACATTTTATACTTCCAAAGAAAACCCAAGATTAATTTGAATTACCAAGTGTATTGGGCAGAAAAATGAACGAAATAAAGAGGCCCAGATCTCTAGTAGCTCATATTCATAGTAAATTAGTTAATTTTTAACGTGATTCGAGTTACATACATTTATCAAGTCAAGTTCATGCAATATGATGCTCAACCTATTGAATTAATGAACATATTCAAATTCATATGGTCGCATGCATGTTTTCAAACCTTCAATCGAAATAAAATATAAATTAGGATGGATACAATGATGCAAAAAGTAAATTAACCAAAGAAAGATATTTAAATCCTTCATTATAATTTTTTAGCAAGATCGAGCTTGAAAATTAAATATCAAACAAGCAAATATCGAAAACTCACGAGTCAACTTCGAACCAATTATAATTAACTATTACATTCCATAAAAAAGTGGCAGATTTGTAATTATATAATGATAAATTATAGGGTGGTAAACCAGACTACGACAATGGTTTAACGACAAGGGTTCAAAATAGTGTTGTCATTGAGCACTACAACAACGGGTTTAACACAACAGCGTGAAAAAGCATTGTCGCATAGTGAGATTGAATATAAGACAACGCTATAACAACAACGGCTAAAGAATACGTTGTCGTATATATATACGACAACACACCTACGACAACGGTAAATAAAAACCGTTGTCTATGAGCGCATTTTCTCGCTCAAAGACAACGGTTTTGATTACGACAACGGTTTTTATCCCTATGACAACGCATTTTGTTAAAAACCCTTATCGTTCCTATGTTGTCGTATGTCATTTTTCTTGTAGTGTCATCTTGATATCATCGAACTTGTTGCTGGCCATCGACAGCTTGTTCTCAATCATGGCTTCTGATCCAAGGCTGAGTTCATGCAATGCTTCCCACATCTCTTTAGGTGTATCCAGATCTTGAATTTTGGCCAGATGGACTCCTTTGACTGTGTTGGAAATGATTCCTTTTGCAAAGTCATCCAGGTTTGCTTCACGTCATTTTTCAGATGTATATGTTCTGGGATCCTTGAGCAAGTTCTCTTTGACTACTCCAGTTTCAGTGATTCGAGTCTTCTCTTCATAGATCGCTAGTGGACCTTCACTTTCCACATCAGACATTGATGAGTTTTCAAGCAAGTATTAATTCTAAAGCTCCCTTTTTTGTATCCTTGGATAGAGAATTCTTCGCAAGCTCTAATGACAAAAGATTCCATAATAGCAGATAGTATGCACGTGAATGAAAATCGGTTTTCCTAGATCTATTCAAGTTGACCACGCAGGTTTCAACCTTGTGAAACATAAACAATGGTCTTCTGAACCACTGCTCTTATTGGTCCCGAAAGAGCAAGGTTTGGTGTATTGAGGGGGGAGGAATAAACCAAATACAAACTTTTCAGTTTACTTGACTATTTAACTAGAGAGATTAAGCTTTCTCGAAAGGATTTTGCTAAGTTTGAAAGACCAAATAGTTGACCAGGTTCACTAAAGGTCGACTAGTGGTCTGTTCAGACAGATTCTCTCTTATGAGTTACGCTAAGTAGATAGCAAGAGTGATCTTGTTATCCAACAGAGTGTAGTGTGTGGAATATGGTGGATTTAGTGTGTTGCTCTTATTAGAAAACCTTGATAAACACTTAGCCAAATATATTAAGAGATTGATTAAATCAATGCAAGTTTGAATGCAAGTGCTGAGTTAGTGAATAAACAACTAAAAATAGACTACGTAAAGTAAAGAACACAATTGTTTTTACGTGGTTCGGGAAACCCCCTACGTCCATGGTCCAATCAAAACTAGATCGGATATCCACTATTGAGGATACTCTATTCTTTATGCTCGCTGAGAACGAGCCACAAGTTCCAGTCAAAACTAGAAAGAAACTTGTGCACGAATATGGGTCGTGTCCCTTAAAACTTGCAGATAAATCTGCTACAAGGTACCTTCACGTTAATCCACTAGAAAACTACTAGCTAGCGAAGATATCTTTCTTCTTCTTCTCGATAAGACTGACTTGAATCGAGTTTGGTGTGATTTTGATCACGAATGGCTTGAACACGATCTGGATTGTGAAATCTTCTTGTACAATACTTCAATGGTAGAGTAGATTTCTTGGCAGAGTTTTAGCTTGCTAGTAAGATCGTTAGTGCATCAGTACTCATCCAGATTTTATTCCAAGCCTTTATAGGTACAGAATTTGAAATTATGATCGTTGTGGTTGATTGGCGTGGCATAAAGATTTGCCAATCAAAGATGTGAATCCTTGATTTGATCCTCTTTCCTTGTAGGAAAGGTTGAGTGAATCTTTTTGATTATGGAAAGCAGATAGTTTGATTGATCTTTTCTCTTTCTTTGCGCTCCAATTGATTCTGCTTCTTTCTTGATCTCTTGATTGATTAACATTCCTTCTACATGAGATCTGATGACGTGGCATAAGGATGTGATTTTCTCTAAGTACATTTGGATGATGCTTTGTATACCAGATGACTTAGATAAATTATCAGATGACTTAGATAAATTATCAGATGACTAGGTCAAATACCAGATGACATATTGTATATCTGGTTTTCAACCAAGTCTCCATCTCAGTGATCCGTAATGGACAAGTTCACTCTTCCAGGCTGGTATGGTCAACCAGATCAGATTCACTTTCTAGCAAGGTGGTCTGGTCCAAAGTTGCTCCAGAAGATGGTGCAAATATCTGGGTGAAATCTGCTTTTGACCAGATTGAGTGACCTTCATCAGGTGATCTCTTGCTTTCAGATGAGCTGGTCTGCTTCGATGATCCAAAAGACTAACTAACCAGATGACTTTCCTATAGGAAAAAGTACTTAATAGTATTTTAATCCTTTACATTTTGGTCATAAGCTAACTTGGACTAAAATAAAAACAGGCTTGCTCTCTATCAGATTCACTTAATATCATAGTTATATGTTATATATTGAGCAGGTTAAGTCTAGTAAACAAAACATGAAATAAATCTAATTGTGTTTCGAAAGAACATCATCAAAACTAAATTTTGTGAAGGGTTCCAAACACGGGAGCAGATGAATGATCTAATTCACATTCGAATCAACGATCGAATTGCTGCCCTCGCCAATTTTGTTTTTGCTGCTGCTGAGAAGGCTATACACGCTGTTGAAGCCAATTTTCAAAATGCACACAACAACTTATCAGAAGAATTACACAAGGACTTGGATGGAGATAGAGATGTTTTTTACAAGTACAAGGAAGCAAATGATCAAAAACTCGAGCTGTACAAGGCAGAAGTTGATAAGTGTGATGAACGGATGAAGATAGCTGGTGCGAACATGGTCAATGAACTAAAGAAGCATGTGGAGCAGCAATATGTTGATATGGAGAAAACCACCATCCCAGCTGTGGTCAAGCAAGAAGTCTCGATAGTGCTTAAAGCAATTTTGCCACAAGCTTTGAAGGATGTTGATGTTGTCACTGGGGATGAGCTGTTCATGGTCAAAAAAACCATCACTGATATGAAAGTAGTTGACAGCAATCTGTTGTCCAAACTTGTTACCTACAACAGCGGAAACGAAAAGCAGTTTCAAGATATCAATGGTAGCATTTCATCATTTTTGCAATATAAGGAGGATGCTGAGAAAAGGTTCAAGGAAATGCAAGAGGAGATTTCTTCCCTTCGACTCATCGTCTCTAAAGACTTCTTTTATGATGTCGAAAAGGGGAAGGTAAGGATGGACAACCAGTTGTACAACAAAAGAAACCCACTGTGAAGAAGAAACCAGCAGCTAGGAAGTTAAATGCTAAATAGCTAGTATTTGGTGTGTTTTTGTCGTGTTTCGACACAACCTTTTGAGTCTCATTTCATAGCTTTAGGTTCATTTGATATATTTTTTGGTTCGTATTTACGCCCGGTTATCGTAATTGCATGTAGGTTCTTTGGTGTGGAAATTGGTGCCAAAATTGAGTGTTAACGATGAATCTTGGATAGCATATGATTAAATTTCATCTCGATAGGAGTTCATAGCCACAAACGGATCAAATATCGGAGTTCAAATAAGGGAGAACGGGCTGAAACAAAATAACTACGCGCGAGGGCCAGCGGCCGCTGGACCTGTAACTCGGCTGGGACAAAAACGCGAGCCCAGCACCCGCTGGACCCTTCGCGGGCGCTGGACGTGATTTTTGGACGCGTTTTATGCTTTTGAAAGCCCGTTTTTGGGCGTATTTTCGAACCCCAACTCATATTTTCTCTCTTTCAAACCCTAGAACACTTAGATTATTTAATTTCCATTGTAATTTTACCTCGGGACGAAGGATTGAGGGCGAGTTTGACGCTCAATCCAATATTCTATCTTAGTAAGTTTAGAATTTCTTTAATTATTTATTATTGTTCTGGATTCATGCTTCATGATTTAACTTGTGCTTATTTAATTGAGACAATTGACCACCATTTTTTATTAATTATTTATTGGTTGAGATCGCGAGATAATTCCAATAGACAACTTGGTTAAATCATTAATAATTCCAAATCGGAGACGTAGAAATTATATTCGTTATTGATTTATGATTCTTCCATCGTATGATTCGAATACGTAAGTTAGAATTGCGGCTTAATTATTGAATATGAAAGTTAGTGATTAAGAAACTCTAGGAAATCATTTATTAATTACGAATCATTGTTCTTAATTAAGAAATTCTTCATAGGGTAATCTAATACGTGAGTCGTGATTACTGTCTAATTAAGAATACGTAAGTAATTAATTAGACTAACTATTAAGAAGCCATTAATGAACGAACAATAGAATGAATTTAGGAGCATGATTTAATTGATTTTAGACTTTCTTCGATCTAGGCCGTTAAATCTGGAATCCCACATTTTTATTATTTTGTTTATTTATTTATTTCTTGTTTTCTCATGCTTATTATTGATTAGAGTGTTTAGGATTTCTATTTATTTGTTCTTGATAATACTTAGGATTAGAATCGCCCAGCTAAGCTTTCCGTTGAGATTCGAACTGGGTTAACTTGTCACATAAAATTGACCTCGTATATTTGCGAGAACCTAGAGTGTACACATTTAGGTCAAACAACTAGCTGAGGCGAGGAGGCTAGGGGCTGAAAATGCTAAGAAAGCGAAGAGAATGGAAGAAGAGAATGCTGCCAAGCTAGCTGCTGAAAGGAAAGGAAAAAAGGTATACACAGATAAAGATGAAGAAGAGGAGATGTTCTTAGTTGGGTACAAAGCTGAACAGATAAAGAACCCCGAATTTAGGAAACTTTGGAGAGCCAAGAAAGAAAGGCAAAAGGAGATGGATGCCAAAAATAAGGAGGACAGCCCTGAAGATGGAGGAGATGAACCCACAAATCCAGTTTTTTGATTCTTCGACAAATTCCAACTATCTGAACCATAGAACTTAACATGGCTTCATAACAAGAAGGCCGCAGAGTGGAATAGAATCGTTAAAGGATTTATAATGGAGCATTATTTTCTGCTGGAACCACAATATCAAGGTGGTTCAGTAGATGAGATGTTTAGGGAGTACTTGAGCAAGCATAAGAATCAAACATTTGTCGAATATGTACACAGACAATCTGCTATGACAAACATGAGTCTAACTGCTCCCATGAAAATGACGATGGTGCCTCCGAGGATTCCTGGAACGACAAAGATTGTTCACACCTACATTCTTAATGTCATAAATCAATCTGCTCAACACATGGGTTATCCCATCGACATGAACAAAAAGGATTACAAGAGGGTATTCAATGGGATTTATGCTAGTTATAATGTACCTTCTGAGCTAAGGCAGAGAGACTTGGTCGAAAGAAGGAGGGCACAGCTAGCTGAGCACCAACAACAACAACAACCCCAAGAGAATGATCAACCACAACCGTCACCACAATGAAGACACTACTTTAACCTTCAAACTTTTGTAATCTACCATTCATAGCGAGTTGTTCACCTTAATTCTTTACATCTGTAACAGCTCTATCATCAATGAAAGTTTGAAGTTTTTTTGATTCTTAAAAATAACCTGATGAGAATATCTCTTTGTCCAGGAAATATTTTTATGCATGTTATTTATTGCTTTATATTTCTCTATGCATATTAACTGTCTGTCATTTATTATCTGTTGTTTCAACACTTAGGAAATTATATAAGGTGTAGTTTCGACATCATCAAAAATGGGAAAATTATTGGGAACCCCACTAATTTATTTATGTTCTGATGATGTTTTTCAAAACAACACTTAGTCATTTCAATATCTCTAAAACCAAGTTATCAATATCATCTTTTAAGGAACTACTTGACTATAAAAGGAGCAGATTGTTAGTTATACTGTCACGCCCGCTTTTCGCTAAGTCTAGTAAAGTCGGAAATGTGTCTAATGAAAGGAATAAACGATGAGTATGATATTGAACGACATAATGAGTATTCCTACCATAACATAAGTCGAGAATTCATCTCATGAATTCAGAAATAGATATGTTCAGAGTCATAAGCTCTTTACGTAACATAACTAAGTTAAAGAGTTTAAATCTCAATATATTACATAACGGTCTAGCAGCGGAAATATAGGATCGAGCTAACGAAAATTCTACGTGTATGAAGACACGTAGAACCCCTAAGAGTCAGCTACTAGGAGACCGACAAAAAGCCCAACGTAGCACCCCATCTTCATCGTTTCTTAACCTGCATGTTTAGAAATACATGCAGGGCTGAGTACAAATTGTACTCAATAGACACGTGCCGAAACCGCACACGTACATATATAAATATCAAGCCATTTCAAGTGATACATAGGAAGTTTTGTCTCTAAAGCACCTATGTTCACAAAAGCATTTCTTTGAGAAAGTTCTAGTTTGACTGCGTAGTCTATGTTCTTTGTAATCAACCATATCTGAAGCTTCTTTGTGCCGGGGAAGTGGCCACTTCCCACAGACACTCGACCGGTCCACATCTAGATGACTCACGGTCCTATGTTGTCACACCCCAATTCCCGAGGAAAGGCCCGTAAGCCGGGGCGCGACTAGGGGTGGGATTTAAGAAGCGGGGAAAAAGGGGGGAACATGTTTGACTTAGAAAGAATCCTGAATAATACTTCAAATGTAGTCATACATAGATAAATGAGAAGACTCGCAATGCAAATCGATGCAAAAAGTTATTCGATGTCAGAAGTTGAGGTTCACAATCCTAATTTTATCGAATAGAAGAACATAACCAGAGTCATTAGAAAGTTATAGATCGACAGACGAACTATACTTGAAAAAAAGAGAATATCATAGCAGAAGCAATTCATAAAAGCAATCTGACAACAACAACCACGCCTCAGCTCAGCTCATCACATCCAACACTTAACCTGAAAACAATTGGAAACAATTTATGGGCTGAGTACTAGTGTACTCAGTGGGCTATGCATTTTATAAACAGTTTTAAAAAATCTAAACATTTTTATATCCATTCATGAACAACATACCTTAGAAGGTTTCAAAACGAAAATTACTTCTAATCATGTCAAAACATTTATCATTTTCATTCGTTGTGCACAGTTATGTACATTCTAAAGTTACTCTTACTTGGCCCCAGACCTCTTGCCACTGTCGAGCCCATTTACATCTAGACTTCGGGCCAAAACCTAGAGAGTCTATTTGAGCATTTAGATTTGGGTCGAAATTCAGAGAATCTCTTTCTGCATTTGGATTTCGGGTTGAAAGCCAGAGAATCCCATTAACATTACAGCAGCACACAATGGAGATCAACTCATTGCACTACTACCAATTCGTGTACACACTTTTCGATTAACGTGTTAGGTAAAGCCGAAAACCTCGATCGACTAACTTCAGAGCATTAAACTTAGTTGAACGTACATTAAAACATGACATGGATAACATTTCATTTTGCAATATCAGAGCTTATATAACTCAAACATAGTTTTGAGAAAAATAAATCCACCTCTTGGAATAAATGCGTCGATTAAAACATGAATTTAATAAATAAGACATACTCCTACAGTTCACCAAATCCAATATCCCAATTTGTTATTTGGATTCCTTCTCAACTGTAGTCATACTCCATATTTTATCTGTATATAACACCTATACAATAAAAAATTAAGCCCTTTTAATTACAATAGATTACTATTTTTTATTGTAGACTCAAAATGAAGAGGACTTGATTAAATATCTATTGACGAATATGTGAGGAGGAATACATGTCAAACAAGGCCTTTAAGCGATTATCTTGGAACAAACAATCTATATGAGGACACAAACCACTTCTCTTACCAAAACATCGGAAACGAACTTTCTAAAATGATTTATTAGACAACTATCTATATTAACATGATTATTTCAAATATCTGCTAAAATCAAAATATCAAGAATCGCAAATATGATGAAAGCATCAGAAAACATGGTATTGTTTCGTCTCCACACATTGTTAATGTAAATATTTTAATATTTTCTTATCCACACAAAGGATCATGTATATTGATGCAAGAAAATCATGTATTTCCTTGAGATTATTATTATTTTATGTTGATTTGCAATTTATGTTTAGGAATCTGAGGGTGGTGGTGGACAAGTGCAATTGAAAAAGGTGGAGACCGTCGATCATTATACATCGGCAAGTACGGGCCAAGACCAGGTTAGAAGCGTGCAGGTTGTTCATGAGCTGCAGCCTCAACATGCTGTAGGCCCAAAGACGAGCGGCAGCATCTTGTCGAATGCTGCCGCCTCTGTCGTCTCCACCCTCGAGTCGGCCAAGGATACTCTTCAGAAAAAATAGAATGCTAAACAATTATATAATAATTAAATTATATATATGTGTGTGTGTCTTGTTTTAGGCATCAATCTCTATTTTTAAAATGAGTTCATCTGTATAATGTTTTCGCACTAAATCACAATGTGTACTATCATTTTGTAGAAAGATTACAACGTACTATAAGATTTATTTGTCTTGGTTCCTTTTAATTTGGTCTAAAGTAACCTGAGTTATGCATGAAAATTATTTGGAATTATGATGGAGTTTTTCCGTTTCATCTTATCATCTAGATCAACCCTTATATTTTTTTACTGACGAAGCCAATTCCATTGATTAAAATATTTCTAAAATTTTTCTATAATGATAAATATTCTTGTATTTTAGAATTCACCTCCTCGGCAAACCAGAAATGCACAAAAGACAATGCCCGCTCAAATTAATTTCTTTCCCAAGTTGTTACTATTTCTTTTATATTATTTATTTGTCAAATAACTTCATGTAAGCACGTTCAAGCCAATAATTTTATACAAAATAATAAAAATTAATTAGGAGAACTACAAAATTTAAGTTCTTGCATGTTCTACAACATTTATACTCTTTAATGATCATGTGAGTTCGAAAAACAAACGCACTAAATAAAATATACTTTCCATTTTGTATTAGTTAATAAATAAAATATGTTTAATTGTTGCTCTCCTGTTTGCCGCAAATCTCGACTTATCTATTGCTATACCATCAAGTGTTTGATGGAATCCGATTAGGCTTACAAATTCACATGACCTACGTCTTTAATAAATAAAATATGTAATTACAAGCCTCAGCATGCTCTTCAGAGTTCAAATTTTACTTTCTTTATGGATGAAGAATCCGATAACGGTATAAATGATTACAACTTCACCGTTTGAACTACAAATGACAGATTTTTGTCTGAATCTTTACCGTCTGAATTTTCACTGCATGAGTTATGAACTGAAGTTCAACCTATAGAAACTTTGAATCCATGACCCGCGCACAACTTGAATATCGTGTGAACAATATTTTATCAAGCTTTGTCTATGGAGGAGATGACCGAAAATATCTAAGTGTGAAATAAATGAAGTGGACGGCCTTGACACCCCAATTATTAGGTGTGTGCGGGCTAGATAATGGTTTCTAAGGTGAATATGATCAAATTTTCAATAATATATCTCCAACAAATCCTAAATTAGTGGTTATCTCTAACACTACTAGAAAAACGCTCATACATGACATTAAATCCGTGTCATGTATGAGGGTAAAAGAATGTCAAATATGATGGTCTCATCTATTCCTCGCTCATAGATGACACTGAAAACGTGTGATGTATGCGCTCATAGATGACATTATTTTATTAAACGATGACACTAAAATAATGTCATCTATTTAATAATACATGACACAATATAATGTCATCTATATTAAAAAAAATGTCATTTATAAGCGAGAAATTGACACATTTAAGTGCAATACATGACTTTTTCAGAATGTCATCTATAATTCATAAGATGACATTAATTTAATGTTATCTATAATCTGATAAATTTAACCATTTTCGTATTTTTTCATTAATTAACTTGTATTTAATAATTTTGGTTTCATCAATATATTTTACAAAATAAAACAATGCCAAATAGAGAATTCATACACGCACTAAAAATATTTATATGCATTAATTGTCTAATATTCAACTTCGTACACGGAAATAAAAATAAAAATGACAAAATACTAAAAAGTTTGGGTTAATATTTCAATCCACCTTAACTAATGTAACTTAAACTAGTACACGGACCCAAACTCGATCACCACCATATTTTGCATATCAACAAGCACGTGAATTCCTTCAACGGGTCGCGCATAGCCATTTTCCAGAGGGCAGTCACTCTCTGTACGGCAAAACACAAGTGGTTTTGCAAGTCTACGGCTAGGGGCATCAGCCTCGCTGTGGTATCCAACACACCTGCAGTAGAAATTCGACACCAAATGAGTATAGTAACAAGGGTCACCAAATGAGTATAGTAACAAGGGTGTTCCCAGAGAATATCATAATCTACACATACTAACCATGGATCAACCATGACGAGATCCATATCATGAATGCCCCTCTTCTTCATTGCCTCTATAAAAGGAGGGTAATCTTTTACAACAGCTTCACATTCAGCATATTCCGTAGCATCCTACAGTTGAAATTTAAAAAAAAAAAACTACAATAATGAAATGGGCTCACATTTTGCCAAGAGAAGACAAAAGCCAAGACATGATCCGCAAAAGACATTCATAAATGGACTAATGATTGAATTGACATTACCCTTATATATTAAAACATAAGACATATAACATGTCTACTCAAAGCTCAAAGTCAAAAGAAAACTCTTGACTTTCCACTTCTTCACTTTCCACCATCCCCATGCTTTTCTTAGTTCGAGATCATCAGGTTGCCCTTCTACAGGTACATGCCTCTCCAATATATTTAAGAAGAGAGTCATCCAGGCATTGAATACATTCGGATCAAATAACTGTTTCGGGATCTCCAACTACATAAAGAGTACAAAATTAGTTGGAAACATATTAGATAAGTAACTTAATGCATGGAATATCTTTACTGGACTATGCAAGAAGTGGCTTAGTATGGTATTGGCATTCACAAAGAAATAAAACATCAAACGTAAGGGTTGCAAAGTTCTATTTATGAACCAACTGCCATTATAAACTGTGCATTATATTATTTGAAAAGAAAATGACTATTGAGTGGAAATAAGCAAGATCCCGTGCACAATATTGATGCACAAGCTTTTATTTTATGTCAACAATACCTGCAAAATGTTACTAGGCCAAAGAAAAAATGATCTGATAGAATAAACTGAAATTAACAGCCTAAGAATTACATTTGAAGCAGGCCAGATGAACTTACGTAGATAGATGACCAGAATATTTTGCAGATCAGCTTCATCAAATCAGCTACTTCAATCGTAGGGTTAACAATTTGAATAAGCCGGTTAAATATGTTCAGGAGATTAGGAAATGTTTCTTCGACAATGTGATTAACCGGTAATCTCTCATCATCTGATTTAAACCTGCAAATCACAAACAATCAGCAAACAGGCATGACTATGTCTGTGCAAGATTATGAAGTTACATATCATATTAAGGTATATCCAAAAAACACCATGCAAAATGAGCAAGAGATGACCCATATGTGTTACTTTACCAATATACCCATTAAAAGCAGAATAACAAAAGAAAAATGACGAACTTCCTGGTTTTCAACAAAATTGAGTATATAATAAATATTGGGTATTAAAATGAACTCACTCAATCTACACACATGTGCCACTATGAAGATGCATTTTCTAAGGATTTGCCAAAAACTGATTTCCCTTTGACCACTAAGTAAATATCTGGAGAATAGGAGGTAATTGTACCTTAAAATTGGTGGAACTTGGGCAATAAAGTTCAGTATATTCTGTCTCACAACTTCCTTGTCCTCAGGCAAAAAATAGCCCATAACCACAACAGTGTACATCACTCAGAATGCACTAGGAGATTCATGAGTCATGGAAAAAGTCATTTAGAAGACAGTCATAAATGACACTCCAATAAACCATGGATTGATTTAGAACATGGATTGATTTCATAATCAATGATCTCATGAACAATAAACCATGTCAAAATTATAATTTTCACTAGCTTTTAATTGAGAAAAGAAGAAGAAGAAGAAGAGAAGTACCTGTTGTCCGGCTGAGCAACGGCCACTGGCCCTGCTGAAGGCGACGACGAGGCGACAAGGCTGCTTGGCAGTGGCGACACGGTGGTAGCAGAGGCCGAACCTCTGACCTCTCTAGACGGTGGCGAGTGGAGGCAGAGCAACGAAAAACGTTACTCGGGATGCATCTTCCACGACGGCGAGAAGGCAGAGCAACGTCGAGGTCGGCCATGTAGTGACCAAGAGAGAGAGATTTAGGCTTGAAAAAAAAATTGGGGCTTTTGCCTAAACCATGCTTCTTTGCTCGATTAGATGGGAATATAGTAATCTCCCGTTGGAAACTAGCCGATATTTGAAGTTCTCACGGGAGAAATGAAAATTTTAAGGAAAGAGAAGTTAGTGCTTCGATTTTGGGCAGGAAATCGAGAGGAGAGAAAGAAGGATGAGAGACACACGTCGAATTTTTGAAAGATAGGCGGTGGCGATTTCCACCGGAGCGCGCCGATAGCGATGTACGGTGGCGGTGGTTGTGGAGAAGAAGTTCTGTGCATGTGTGTGCAGAGATGCGAAAGAGACTAGAAGGAGGGAGAGGATTTTGTGATGCAGTATTAAATTAGGGGATTATGAAATTAGTGATAAATAAATAAATTAATTTATTAAAATCTGATTAGTTTAAATTAGGGGATTATGAAATTAGTGATAAATAATTTATTAAGAGTAATTAATTATTAAATGTGTAATCATAATTAATAATAATTAATAAAGATTTATTATTATTTGAACTATTTACATATTATTTATTAATAATTAATCATGATTAACTCATTAATAAATAATTATGATAATAAGGTATTATTATTTTTTTTTAAATTTTCTATTTTACAAAAAACACTAATATACATGACATTTTTTAATAAAGTGTCATGTATATTAAATTAAAACACACACATAGATGACATTTCAATGATATTGTCATCTAAGCAATAGATAGATGACACTATACCATGACATTATTTAACAAAATGTCATCTATATTTTTCCTGACACTTCATACATCATATTTTTTTCTCAAAATGTCATCTATGCAAAAAAACGCGCTCATAGATGACATTTTTTTGAAAAAAATGTCATCTATGAACAGTCATCTATGCTAATTTTTCTAGTAGTGTAAATACCCATAATTATTAAGGATTTATTATATTAAATTAATTCTATATTAGTATTTATCAACTAAATTGTACGATGAATACTAAATTATTTAATATCGACCCATATTATGTACTGTATCTTATTTTAATAAATAATTTCCGTATTTAATAATCAATAACCACTCATTAATTAAAAATTCCTGACAACTAAAATTAATTAATATATTTTTTGAGAGTGATCTCGTTCAAACTGTCATTATATTTGGAATAAATTCCAACAGACTGTAGTTCTATATAACAAACCTTTCTGAACGTGACACATGAATATAATCAACTTGAACTCGCCGAGATATGATTCTACGCAATAACATTTAAGTACTTCTTGTTAAACTAATTATCACCACCCACATATTATTTTATAAGGTTACGAAAAATCCACAGGTGCAAATACATCAAAGTAGTGCATAATCAGCCACATACACTTAATGTTACTGCCATAGATTAAGAAATAAATATACTCTAAAATCTTGTTCTTCACTATCATTAGGGAAGAACTTATCTCAATGTGAAATAACATAGTGCATATAAGCAATTACAAATGTAAAAGAACAAGCAATTACAAATGTAAAAGAACAGGTGGTTAAAAAAAACCACATGTCCTACAGTACTAGTTGATCTCTAGTATAGGATCTATGAAGACTTGATCCATCTCGAGTAAACGATCATTGAACAAACAGATCATTTATCTCAGTACTCGCAGCTCACTGTTTCAACAACATATTTGAAAGTGTATCAACTACTCTAAGTAAAGATTTGCGGAAGCTAAAGGTAGAAGACACGAGATAATTTTTGCGTAGGTTATAAATTAATAACCTACACGGAAGCCTTACGGCCAAAAAGAATAATCAAAACAAATGTTGAGCTATTACAATGTTGCGCACAAAAATAACATCAACACTAATACTAAAATACTAAATGTATGTTCTTAGGAACTAAGAGCATACAGAATTAAAACTACGAACTTAATCTGCAAAAGATCGTCTATCTAACGTTTTTCTACTGAATGAATGACTCTAGTATTTATAGATAGACTACATGGGCATGGATCCATGAATATAGCAACTGTTTGGCCCATGTCTCCACAATTCTCGTGGTTCAGTTGTTGTCCTCCGCATATCTGCCTGGAATTGTGGAACCACTTCAGTTGGTTGTTTGACTCCTGGATTTGTGGAACAGAATTCCACTAGCATGAATATCTCAACTGCATAGCCAAAGACTTGGTCTTCAGTTGGTTGGTGACTCCTGGATTTGTGGAACAGAATTCCACTAACATGAATATCTCAACTGCATGGCTCAAGACATCGTCTCTACTCCAGCCTACGTGTGTTGTTTCAATGCTGCCGAGTCAGCACTCCATGTGGCTGCTGAGCTGGGTGCTATGTCACCATTCCACGGCATGCTGAGCTGGAGTCCCAGTCAGCATTCATGTGAAGAACACAAAAACACAAATGTTTGGTCAACACTTCAAATAACATCAAGACTTAAAAAACCTAACAAACTCCCCTTGTTTTTGTGCCTTCTTCACAAAACCTTTCTTATAGCTTCACGAGAGTGCTCCCCCTATGTTCATGTCTGCAAAACGACTTCAAGAGCCGCAACAACAGCAGTAACAACATAGATAGAGACAGCAGCAACAACATAGATACGAGCACATCACACGCAGCAACATCCATATCATTCCAACAATAAAGGGTCAGTGTTGCAACAATATTGTTCTCCCCCTTTTTGGGAAGATAGGCACGTTTGAAGAATCGGTGTTAGGGCAGCAAGAGCTTTCAAAAGAAAAAGTAATTTTTCTATGGTTTCGTGTGGTGAGTTGACAACCGTGGCAAAAAAAATCATGATGAGGGTAGGGAAACAGACTGGCGACAGTTCAAATATAGGGAAAGTACGTCGTTTCACTTTCTCCCTGACATAGTCAAGAACACGCTACCCGACAGTTATAACCCACTATCAAGAGAGAAGAAGCGGTGTTTAAGGGATACGAGATCATGCAGGACATCAAACACAAGTTGCTGATAGAGATGTTGTAGGAACATTTTTGAGAGAGAACATTTGGGAAAAATAGTCTAACTTGCTCTGTTGTGCCAACATCTCTGCAACATCCACCTGGTTTATATTAAAAATATGTGCAGAACTACAAGAATCCAAGGACTAGTTAGCGTAGAGTGCATCGTCGCAGCGAACACCGTGCCCCTAGCCTTTCGCCCTCGAAAGCAATCGCAGTTACAATCCTTTGGTAAGGTAGCATCGTCGCAGCGAACGCCGTGCCCCCCAAACTACTTGGATTGTTTGCCACACAGTTTATATAAAACATATACAAAGGATACCAGACGTCTGTATACAGATTATGTTTACTACGATGTTATACCAGCAAGTTAGACACACAAGCTACACCCTTTTGATATAGATAGCAATGATATAGTTGTGGGTGTAGCACAAACCACAGTTTAATGACAATAACAAAGACCATGAGACTTTCGTAGGTATACGAATCTCTCATGATCCAAGGGTTTTGTAAAAATGTCAGCAACTTGGTTTTCCGTTTTCACATACTCAAGCTTGATCACCTCTTGTTCCACTAAATCTCTAATGAAATGGTGTTTTATGTCAATATGCTTTGTCCTTGAGTGTTGAACATGATTTTTGGAAATGTTTATAGCACTCATATTGTCATAGTACATAACCAGGTCATTGTTTTCTAGGCCATAATCACTAAGCATTTGTTTAAGCCATAGCAGTTGTGTGCAACAGCTGCCTCCTGCAACATACTCGGATTCAGCAGTGGATAAGGAAACATAGTTTTGCTTACGACTATGCCATGACACAATGTTATTACCTAGATAAAAACATCCTCCACTGGTACTCTTCCTATCATCCACATCTCCAGCCCAATCAGAATCACTAAACCCTATCAAGCTCATATTCATGTTTTTAGAAAAAAAGATTCCTAAATCTAATGTTCCAGCAACATACCTAATGATTCTTTTAACAGCTTTCATATGGGATACCTTGGGTTTAGCTTGATACCTGGCACATACGCATACACTAAACATCAGATCTGGACGAGTGGATGTTAGGTACAACAGACTCCCTATCATTGATCTGTAGAGTGTTGGGTCAACATCCTCTCCAGCATCATCTTTAGTCAACTTTTCCGTAGATCCCATGGGGGTCTTCATGTGTTTGGCTCCTTCAAGTTTAAAACGCTTTATCATCTCTTTGGCATATTTGCTTTGAGAGATAAAGATGCCATCTTGTCCTTGTTTTATTTGAAGTCCAAGGAAGTATGTGAGTTCTCCCACCATGCTCATCTCGAACTTCGTAGACATTGCACCTGAAAAATCATTAAGCATGTTACGTGAAGTGGAACCGACAATCATATTATCAACATAGATTTGAGTAATAAGGATATGTTGATCTTCCCTTTTGATAAACAATGTCCGGTCCGCGCCGCCTCTCACAAACCCGTATTTGAGAAGAAAGTTTGTGAGATGTCCATACCAAGCGCGTGGTGCTTGTTTTAGTCCATACAAGACTTTCTTTAGTCGAAAGACATGATCTGGCTTGTGGGGATCCTCAAACCCTTTTGGTTGTTCAACATAGACTTCCTCCTTAAGTTCGCCGTTGAGAAATGCTGCCTTCACTTCCATTTGATATAGACTGATGTTGAGATGACATGCAACAGCAAGCAACAACCGAATGGATTCGATTCTTGCAACTGGGGCAAACGTGTCATCAAAATCCACCCCTTCAACTTGAGTATATCCTTGAGCCACCAATCGTGCTTTGTTTCGTACAATTGTTCCCTTCTCATCAGATTTGTTCTTGAAAATCCTCTTTGTGCCGATAACATTTTTGTTGGCTGGTCTGGGAACAAGGTACCAAACATCACTGCGAACAAACTGATTTAGTTCTTCATGCATGACATTTATCCAGAACTCATCAGTCAATGCTTCTTTGACATTTTTTGGTTCAAACTTGGAGACGAAGCATGTTACGCCAGAAATTATGGAGCACACAGAGTACAAGCATGTCATGTCTCTATAGTTAATCAGCTGTTTACGTCTGGTCTGAACACCATCCTCAACATTTCCTATAACCTGAGACAATGGATGGTTTTCTCTAACTCTTCCCGGAGGTTCTCTGCGGTGAGTAACCTCTTGAACCTCATCTTGTTCGTCTTCTAGTTCCTGTTGTGAACATTGTTTTCCTCATCACTGCTGGATGTTGTGTTAGGTGGAGCAGTTTGGGCTTCAACAGGAGGTAGAACAACTCCCCCTTGATATACGTCGTCTTCTGCTTCCATCTCCTTGTTCACATCACCTGCGTCATCAAAGACAACATTAACAGATTCTTGTATTGTCTTAATGCGAAGGTTAAATACCCTATAAGCTACGCTGTTTGTTGAGTACCTAACAAATACACATTTGTCTCTCTTGTCATCAAACTTTGTTAGATACTCACGATCATTTAAGATAAAACATACACACCCAAAAACACGAAATGTTTTAGGTTAGATTTTCTTCCCTTAAGTAGCTCATACGGCATTTTGAATGAGCCTGGTCGAATGTTGACTCGATTGTTGATGTAACATGCGGTGTTTACTGTCTCAGCCCAAAAATGTTTCGCCATTTGTTTTGAGGTCAGCATCACCCTAGCCATCTCAATCAAGGTCCTATTCTTGCGTTAGACCACTCCATTCTGCTGTGGAGTTTTTGGTGCTGCAAACTCCTAACATACTCCCTTTTCATTGCAAAAACTTGTAAATTGTGAATTTTCAAACTCACGTCCATGATCAGATCTTATATGAGATATTCTAGCATCAAATACGTTAGCAACGCGAGCAAACATATTTCTAAATATCTCAAATGTTTCAGATTTTTCACGTAAAAAATAGGTCCATGTGAATCTGGAAAAATCATCTACCATAACAAATATATACCTTTTACCACCAATGCTTTCAACTTCCATGGGTCCTACAAGATCCATATGCAGAAGTTCAAAGCATCGGTTGGTTCCAAAATGTTGCTCATGGTGCTGCAGAGCAGGGTGTGATGCATGCAATTGTTTTCCTCTTTGACAGTCTCCGCAGACAATCTGGTCTGCCTTCCCAAGTTTGGGTAGACCACTAACTGCATCCATCTTGATTAACCTGCCAAGATTTCTAAAGTTAGTATGACCTAGTCGTTTATGCCAGAGTATAGCATCATCAACTTGAGCCTTGTTGCATTTTAGGTTATCAGTCATGTAACAATTGTCTGATGACCTCTAACCTGTCATGATACACAAGTTTCTATTATTGTAAACTTCACATGCATCTTTAGTGAATTTTACAAGCATGTTACCATCGCACAATTGACTTATACTGATCAAGTTTGCCATAAGTCCTTGCACATGATAGACATTTGTTAAAGCAAGCAAATCAGGAACATTGAGTGTACCTCTCCATATGATTTTACCATTTGAACCTCCATCGAAGGAAACATTTCCTCCATCATAAGTCTCATAGTTGGAAAGGAATGTTTTGTTACCTGTCATGTGACGTGAACATCCGCTGTCAAAGTACCCAGAACCTGAAATGTTAGTTTTCAATGCTGTATAAATAACATTACATGTTAGATCAGCTTTCTTTACCCATATCATTTTGGGTTGCTGTGACAGCACAGAATATGACTCGTCATCCCTTTTTTTTTATAACAAAAAGGTTTTATGTGGCCTGCTTTGAGACAGTAATGACATATATATTTTCTCTACGTCTTTTACTCTTTCTCTTACCTTTCTTACCTTTTCCTGCTTGAGAGGTGCTTTGCTTTGTCTGTGTTGGTGAGTCTGTGAGCACAACATCTGCTTTGGTATTGAATGTTTCTGCTGTAAACGATCATTGAACAAACAGATCGTTTATCTCAGCACTCGCAGCTCACTGTTTCAACAACATATTTGAAAGTGTATCAACTACTCTAAGTAAAGATTTGCGGAAGCTAAAGGTAGAAGACACGAGATAATTTTTGCGTAGGTTATAAATTAATAACCTACACGGAAGCCTTACGGCCAAAAAGAATAATCAAAACAAATGTTGAGCTATTACAATGTTGCGCACAAAAATAACATCAACACTAATACTAAAATACTAAATGTATGTTCTTAGGAACTAAGAGCATACAGAATTAAAACTACGAACTTAATCTGCAAAAGATCGTCTATCTAACGTTTTTCTACTGAATGAATAACTCTAGTATTTATAGATAGACTACATGGGCATGGATCCATGAATATAGCAACTGTTTGGCCCATGTCTCCACAATTCTCGTGGTTCAGTTGTTGTCCTCCGCATATCTGCCTGGAATTGTGGAACCACTTCAGTTGGTTGTTTGACTCCTGGATTTGTGGAACAGAATTCCACTAGCATGAATATCTCAACTGCATAGCCAAAGACTTGGTCTTCAGTTGGTTGGTGACTCCTGGATTTGTGGAACAGAATTCCACTAACATGAATATCTCAACTGCATGGCTCAAGACTTCGTCTCTACTCCAGCCTACGTGTGTTGTTTCAATGCTGCCGAGTCAGCACTCCATGTGGCTGCTGAGCTGGGTGCTATGTCACCATTCCACGTCATGCTGAGCTGGAGTCCCAGTCAGCATTCTTGTGAAGAACACAAAAATACAAATGTTAAGTCAACACTTCAAATAACATCAAGACTTAAAAAACCTAACAATATTGTTTTGTTTTAAGGATTTGTTCTAAATCTAGTTTGCTGCATAAATCAAGATGGACTCAAGAATGACGAAGAATAATCAAAGTATTAATTTGGTATCAAACAAATTTGTCATAAGTCAACCACTCAGTGTGCTGTCACATCAAAAGAGATATTTTACGGAATAAAGTACAAGAAATATCATATTAATTGTTCGATGAATCATTATAGGTATGACAAAACACTGGGAAATCAAGTGATTGGTGGTTACTACACGTAAAACAGGCTGCGCGTGCTTCTACAAACGTGACATGCATTTAGTGCAAAGTAGAAGGACTGTTCATCTTCTCCAATGGCTAGTTCCAGCAACGACGACTATAAATATACCCATCACTTCCAGAAATGAGCACGAGAATTCAAAAGAAAGAAATTGCCATTACTCCGCTCAAAAATTTTCAAGCTCCCATCGCTCAAAAATACTCGAACATCTCAGAATTCTCTTGAGTGTTACCACCGCTTGAAGTTTGTATTTTCTGGAAAAACATTTCAAAAACCAAAGTTAGGGTCTTAGTTTAGATCCAAGAAAAGTGTATTTCTTAGATTGTAGTTATCAATCTTTGGAAGAAGAAGTGTAATCACAAGACTATATCTAGATTTGATATTTTCTTGTACCTCGTACTCAACGAGTAAAAAGAAAGGAGAGCTTAGTGGATTTTCGATCTAGTTCTTGATCGAGCCGTGGACATAGGGACAGTTTATCCCAAACCATGTTAACTACGTGTGTTCTTTACTTTCTTATTTGCTTTGTTTTGTCATCTTCTTCATATCATATCTTAATTTGGGTTGCTAAAATCATGAGTAAAGAAAATAATTTTCATTGTAATAAGAGCATTAACCACCAAATTCCGCACACAACTTAGTTTGAGTTTAACTTGCAAAGTTATTCTTAATCTCTGTTAATCACGACCTAAGGCATTATTTGAATGAGTTTATTTCTTCCTAACAAGAAGAACTTGACTTGCTACTCAAACTATCTTATTTGTTAAGTGTGCTAAAGCTTTACTTGTTAATCTAAAAACGAGAAAACCCTAAAAGTTTGAATGGATTTATTCCCCCCCCCCCCATACACCAATCTTGCTCTTTCGGGACCAACAATATTGCCTCGCTTTATTATATCACGAACGATATGATACTTCTCTCAATGTGTTTACTTGTCTTTTAGGCTCCTTAGTCCATTTAAGGTACTTTGGTATGTTATATACGGCAGTCCAATGGTCATTTCTTAAGTTAGACTGATATGTCGCTACCATGCATACGACAAAGTAGATATTTGGTCTATACACATCATAACATACACGAGACTACCGACTGTCGAAGCATACAATATCCAAATCATCTCTTCTGTCTCACATGGTGTCTTTGGACACGTGTCTCTCGAATGAGTGAGTCCATGTTTATAGGGTAAGAACCCTTTCTAGGAGCTCTTCATACTAAATTTTTTTAAGTACTTTCTCGATACATGATTCATGAGATAGACACACATCCTCCACTTGAAATAGGATGACCTTGATCTCGAGAATGTGATCGGCTTCTGCCATATCCTTCATATCTAATTGACCGTATAACCACGATCAATAAGATGCCGTCTATGTATAGTACCAAGAACACAATCAACTTTCTCTCACACTTCTTGTACACATAACTTTCGTCAGAGCACTGATCAAATCATATGATTTGATAACCTGATCAAAATAATGGTTCCATAAGTACGAGGCTTCTTTAAGTCCATAGATTGACTTCTTAAGCTTCCATTGATAGAACCCATTTGAGGGGCTCATAAATTCGCAGGATTCATAGGTTTAATTAATTACACGAATAGTTAATTTTTATACACATAGAAGAATATAAAAGTTGAATTAAATATTTTATACCTTCTCCTAAGCTAATCCTCCGCTTGTGGAGAAACGAATTGGATCGTTAGCTATCGAACTGCGATTCACACCAATTCGAATTCTCTTCTTGATCTTCCACGTACCGACCTTAGAAACCTCTAAATTATTCCCGATCTACTTACTAGAATATCGTGTGGGTGAATCTATCTAGTAATTTAGGAGAAAATGAAGAAGATTGAAGCATGGAATGCTTCACAATTTTCGAAAAATAAAGAGTTAAAACTCTTATGTTCGGTCCCAATTTTTATTTCTAGGGGGATAGAAATCGGCTCCTTCTTTTTACTCCTTTGATAGATATTGTGGACTAGGTTAGAGCTTCTAAGAAGAATGAATTAGATCCCAAATAATAGAAATCATATTTCCACTTTAATCTCCTGCTGTTTCCAACTATAATTCAAATTCAAATTTGCATTATATTAAAATTTATTTGGGCTTGAACAAGTCCATAATTTAATTAAATTAATTTTCATGTCACCTTTGGGCCCAATTAAATTTAATTAATTGTTTGGTTCACCTTAGACTTAAATTAATTAATTTAAATTAATTTGTCCTCCAATTAATTACTCCATGAAAATGCAATAAAGTGCAATTCTATTATAAATATTTATCAACTCCACTATAGGATAAATATTGAACTTATTTTCATTCATTCATTCAAATTACGGATGTAACTGTCACGCCCGATCCCGAGGGATGGCGCACACGCCAGAGCGTGACTAGGGGGAAAGAAAAGAAGCGGGGAAGAAAGGGGGCATGGAACATAATCATGGTGTAGAAATTGTCCTTGAAAAATGGACAACAACTCGTTTATAACTAGGAATTGTCACACCCCATCCTCCGCCCTCGTGGCAAAGTCCGGGTGCGCGACTATAGAATAGATAAATAAAGGTAAAGTGAAACCCTGAAAGCTTTGACTGAAACAAAAGGACATTCGATAACTGAGTTTTTGTTCATAACATAGAGTTTAACTCTGAATTGACACTTTCTTCAAACAAAACTGATATAACCTCTTGCAGCGGAATAAGGATCGACATAAATCTACGTGTATGAAGACACGTAAACCCCCAAGAGTTCAACTACGCAAAAGACTGACAAGCCCGTCATAGCACCTCCTTTCATTACGTCTCAACCTGCACATTTATAAATACATGCAGGGCTGAGTACAAACGTACTCGGTAGGCACATGCCAAAATCGCATACATACATATATAATTGTCAATGCCGTAAGAGTGAAACATAGGGATTTTGTCTTTAAAAGCACCTATTTTCACTAAATTCTTTTTGTGAAAGACCTGAGTTCGACAGCTGTCTAAGTTCTTTAGTATTACGCCATATCTGTTCTTTAATGGTACCGAGAAGGTGGCCACCTTCTACGGACACCGGACCGGCTAACCCGCTAAGATGACTCACGGTCCTTTAACCGGCCAACCCTTCACGATGACTCACGGTTAATTACTTGTGTACACTAGTTCGAGTAGGTTAATCCACCCACTGGAACCCGAATTCGATTTCATAATTGGAACATTAAACCAGGAACCTTAACCAGATAGGCTTCATACAAAACATAAATCATTTCGACAAGACAATACTTTGAAACATATTTCTCAAGTTGAAATCCTTTCGAAAACAACATAAATAGCGTACGGGCACACATATTTTCTTTGTAATAGAAAGCCTACTTGGATCGTCTGGACTGACGACTGCTTCGTTCTCGAACTGCGGTCCTGACCTTTCGTCGTACCCTTTAAATAAACCTCGAGTGAGATAATATTTTCGAGCGCATCTAATATTCTCTAAGTGTAAGAAATTATTATTATCCTTTGTTATTTGAGAATTATTCTCGGTTCTTTTTAACTCGGCTATCGTTCGAGTTTCGGATTTAAATTCTAGGAGGGTCGTTCGATGATTTCTAATCAAACCATATTTTGAATTTGATTAAACACCTAACTTCATGTTTGATCATTTCTCAGCACTCATGCTCGTCTAAGATCAAAACATCTATGAATATCATGAAACTTAATACAATGATATAAACCTATAACAAAACACGTTCGTTAAATAAAACATCACATAACACCTTACATGCTCTCGAGTTCAAATTAAATGAGCAGTTGACTTTAAAAAATCATAATAAATTGGAAATAATTCCAATTGTAACGAATCAAACTTTAAAGCGACCATAACATCGTAAAGTTTTATAATCCGAAGACAAAACACATAAAATCATTTTACTCTATTTTTCACGAATTTTCAAAGTTAGATAATTTCCAGATTTTCGCTGGAAATGACAGTTTGCGCAACCATTTTGAAAAATTCATAACAAATCGAAAACACAACGAAACGGGGTGATTCAAGTGGGAGATTACTCCTAACTCGATCTAGTATTTTATTATTTTAAAAATTCTACTCATCTGTACTTAAAACGACGAAAGAAAATCCGGCAGAAACTGTCGCCCGCACTCATTTTTTTTACACATACTCGATTTATTTCCGTAAATTCAAATAATACTCGTATTTAACCAACATACATGCTCGTCTATTCGATTCATCCGAGAAAAATTGAAAACATATAAAACGACGAGCTCAAGTTAACTTCTCAAAACCTAACATGCTTAGATTTTATTGAAACTTAAAACACATATTCATCTAACTCATACGAGCAACATTAATTCTCGACATTTTTCGATTCGGGTTCGACCCGATAAAAATCGAAAAGGGCAGCCCTTATTTCACTTTTTCATCGAGCTCAAAACATGAAAATAAAACCGTAGAAATGTAGGTAAGATCGAGGGCTACCTTTATATCGGATTAGATTTCGAAAAAATCGGAAAAACGAGACGAACGGTACGAAAATCGGAGCAAAACTCCTCCCTTTTTCTCCTCTTTCTCTCACGCCATTTGCTCTCTGAAATTCTCACGTGAAAACTGAATTTGGGGGTGACTTTGTGGTCTTTTTATAGGCCACAAGTTGCCCCTCAAATATCTAAGTATCCGGGGTCCAAACCGTCTTTTCGCCTCTTAGATATTTTTGATCCGATTCTTTGTTATTTATCTATCTCAGTTGAAACGGGAATCAACACACTCGTCTTTCTTACTCATTAAAAATATCTTCGTCTCTCGTGAACTAAAGTCGGGTTTTGGCCCGATCGAATTGCACGTAAATCGAGAAAATGCTTGTTTCTCGATTTCTTGATAAATATCAATTTAAAACTCCGTTTCTTTTGAAATAAATTTTATTAAACTTCTCGGGAATTTTCTCATTACTCGTGCTATAAAATCAAAAAATAGGAGTTTTCTCAATTTCTCGAGTTCTCGAGTTCTCGGTTTTACTATTCACTGACGGCAAAAATAAAATTTCCGCGTATGGTCCGTATCGCGATAAAAGTGTATGTAAATTATCGCGCTTTGTCCATATCTCGGCTCGGACTTCAAATCCGGGCATTCGAATGAATCCCGTATTTCGCCTCTTAGATATATCTAAATATCTAAATTTCAAAATATCTAAATTTCAAAATATCTAATTTCTAAATATCTAAATTACAGAATATCTAATTTCCAATGAATCACGTATTTGCTCTTGTTACCCGTTATAAAAGTATAAGCCGGTTCTCGAAAGAGCGGAGATTTGATCTCCATTTTCGCTGAAACTTGGCAGCAAGCTTCAAAATAAAGTTTCTAATGCAAAATTTTATTCTTGGGATTTTTTTAAACACTTATAAGCCCGGTATAAAATACTCGGGTGTTACATTCTATCCCCCTTAACATAAATTTCGTCCCGAAATTTGCTAATCTCCAGGGTAACATTTCTGACAACTACTCATTCAATAACTCTTGAAACTTCCGATCCAGAAGTAGATACGGATTTTTCTACATAACTCATATCGTCACCCAGGGTGATATCATTCTCCTCTTATCTCACTTGCACTTCTTTAACATTCATCTCGACCTATATAAATCGCTTTATTCCTTTCCTGGACCGTTTCTATTCCTTGCATTCTTTTATCACATTTATGCTCTGGAACGAATCCCGTAAAGTAACTTAACATACTTGTACTCCGGAACGAATCTCTTGAGCACCTTTATCGATGAATATTATATCATAACTTAGCGTATCTCTCTAACTGCGAGAAGATATCACTCTAATCGTTTCTCTATTTCTTTCTAGAACTTTGACTCATAGTTCTGCGTCACTGGGTTGCACATCCATTGAAGGATGGCCGTTTCTTTGAGGTGGCGGCATAAGCTGTCACAGCCCAATTCCTTAACCCTTTCTTAATCAATAAATTAAGCCATGACTTAAGTAACTTGGAAATAACTCTAGCAATTGATGTTTGATTGCAAAGAAACTAAAATAAGTTCTCGCGACAAACAGGGCAGGCTGGACACATCGACTTCGAAAGCTCATAACTTTCTCATTTGAACTCTGAATTAAGATCCGAAAGAACCGTTGGAAAGGTATCGAAAAGATATTTAAAATGGTACAAAATTCACAAAATTCGGACTTATAAAACTCACAGATAAGAGGGTGCAACTGACTGCCCTGTTTCTAACAAATTCAAAGTTTGC
>JAPKLX010001976.1:0-16220 GCA_026898415.1 Leonotis leonurus | reverse complement strand
TTTGCTGAACTTATGAAAAATAAGTATCAAATGTCTATGATGGGAGAAATGAGTTTCTTTTTAGGTTTGCAGGTCAAGCAGCAACCAGATGGTATCTTTATTAATCAGACAAAATACATCAACGATATGCTGACAAAATTTGGATTAAAAGACAGTAATACAGTGAAAATCCCAATGCAGACCAATGGGAAAATCGGTCCAGATCCCGAAGGAAAACCAGCTAATGTTACACAATACAGAGGGATCATAGGATCACTACTCTACCTAACTGCAAGTCGACCGGACATTACCTTTGCAGTAGGAGTATGTGCAAGATATCAAGCAAATCCCAAAGAGTCTCACATGGAAGCAGCTAAGAAGATACTAAGATACCTTAAGGGAACAGCCCAAATAGGATTATGGTATCCATGTGAAGACAACTTTGAGCTAACTGGATACACTGACTCAGATTACGCTGGATGCAAACTGGACAGAAAGTCAACATCCGGTACATGTCAGTTTCTGGGAAATAAACTGATTTCATGGTTCTCAAAGAAACAGACATCGGTTGCCACTTCAACTACAGAAGCAGAATATATGGCAGCTGGAAGTTGTTGTGCACAAATACTGTGGTTAAGACAACAGCTCAAAGACTATGAGATTGATGTCATGGAAATTCCAATTTTCTGTGACAGCTCAAGTGCTATAGCAATCACACAAAACCCAGTATTGCACACCAGATGCAAGCATGTTGATGTGAGACATCACTTTATAAGAGATCATGTTGAAAGAAAACATGTACAGATTGAGAAAATACACACTGAGATTCAGAGAGCAGACATTCTCACTAAGGCATTACCAGAAGAAAGATTTAAGATGCTTTGTGGAAAATTAGGACTCTTAAATCTTGAAGATAGAACCAGATTGATCTAACCAGATCAAATTCAATATTCCAACAGGGAAACAAAACCAGATCATCAGGGTACAGATTGACAAAATAAAATCCAACAGGGAATTGATATCAGATCACTAAGTATATATAAACAAAACCAGATCATCAGGGTACAGATTGACAAAATAAAATCCAACAGGGAATTGATATCAGATCACTAAGTATATATAAACAACAGAATGATCATAATTCCAACTGGGAATTCATTAAAGGAGTCAATCAGATCGATAGTTTTCACCATAAATGAGATTGACCTTTACCAGATTACTTAATGCCACGTGGATACTGAATAAATATATATTTTTTTTGTAATCCATTACTTGATTAAGGGGGAAAGGTCAACCATACACAGCGACTAATATCCATATTCTGACATTAGATATCAAATCTTTTATTTTTGATGATTACTTACAGTAATTGGGAGATGTGATCGAGAATATATATACCAAATCAAGAAAAAGGGAGACAAAAGACTGCAACAAAGATAACGCGCCATATCACAACCGTTCGATTATAGCGCGTGCATCAAACGACTAAGAGAGACGGCTATGGGTTGAAAACCTAGTACTTGGAAAGGCGGGAAAGCTGAAAAAGGGAAGGATTTCTCAATATTTTATTACTTTACTTATCTTCTCTTTAGCGTATATAGATTGATAAGGCGGTTCGTGTATCACCTACACTTACATATTTTCTCGAACACTTTGAAATTTCTCTGCCTTCCAAAGTTCTCTCTTCCTTCGCAAAACTCTGTTCTTTAGCTAAAATGGCACCAAAATCTTCCATTTTCCTCGAGCAAGCAAGTTTTCTGAAACCTTATATTCACCAAGACCTTTTCGCGGTTCTTGATACCTTCGGGTTTCATAAACTGGATAAGGCATTTGACCTGGTTCGTCAATGCAAAGGTTTCTCGCTTCTATCCTTTTTTTTTTGTCGTCGATACTGTTTGCTCTTCATTATCCTTCAAAATTACTTTTGAACAAACTGCTTCTTTGCACATGTTTCTCTCTGTGATCATTTGTGATATTAATTGTTAAACTGGACAAATTGTCTTTGTGGCACTTATACTTCACTGATGGAAGAATAGTGCTCACATATATACTACTGTGTTCTATGTAGGTTTCTACAATATAATTACTTCACACCCGGTGCACTTCCTACCCAAGGATATTGCTGCCTTCTACCTCTCATGGCAGGGAGAGAGAGGTGGAGATGAGGCCACCATAAGGGTCAGTAAAGGGAATACTGTCAGCAACACTCCCTACAATGTTATCAACCTCATCAACGCTGCTTATAAAGTAAAGGATGAGGGATTAGAACTGGGTGAAATTACTGCGGAACAGCTGCAAGAAGTTGTGGAAATAGTTATGATCGTGCCCATCCATTACACAAACAGGATGTTTGTTCGCTCACTTCTCGCACCAGAGTTCAGGATCCTGTTTGAATTCGTTCAGCGGATTTTCTTAAATCATAATGGATCCTACGACCAAGTCACTCCTGAAAAGTTCAGGATATTAGCTGTAGTGGTTCTTGATCTGCCTGTCAACTGGAGCAGGATCTTATACGATCTCTTGGCAAAGGAGGCCAAGATGATCCTATTCGTGAAAGGCAGCTCCCCTGGCATTGAAGTTAAAAGGAGCACACTTCGACATTCCACAAAGATCAGCTTTATGCTGGAATCATTCTTCCCTCATCACCAATGGGATTCAGCAATTGAGTTCAATGCGAAACAACACTTTCCAAAGGACCAACATCAGATTGAAATGTCGATGGGCATTTCAGCAAATCTGATCACCAGAGCAAAGGACCCTGTAGTCTTTAATGCTCTGATGGAGATGGGGAACTCGAATCCAATCTGGATTCCTCCATCTGGTCCAGCAGATCACTCCACAAAATCTAAGGTCACCAAGGAGAAGCCAGCTGAGAGAACCCCCTCCAAGAGAGTGACCAGGAGGGCCAGTTCTGTTGAAACAGATACTTCTACAGCAGCTCAGCCTAAACCAAAACGCAGACGGCTTCACAAACTGATCGCCGAACCTCAGACTGAAGCACCTGCTGCTACAGAAGCTGCTATCCCTCAACAGGAGGTTGAGGAGGCAGAAGTTGTTGTGCTGGTTGATGAACCAGAAGATGTGGAGCCTCTGTCCACAGTACACCCAGATCAGCCCAGGGACTTTTCTCCAGCTCACACGATCAGCTCATCTTCTGCTGAGCCTCTAGAGCAAATCAATGAAGAAGATGAAGAAGCAATTGAATCTTCAGATGAAGATGTGGAGAATAAAACAGCTCAGTCAGTAGTCAAAATGATTGAAGCAGAAGCAGACAGAGCTGTCCTTAGCATATTTCCAGGCATCCAGCTCACACCAGAGAGCTATGATGCAGCTAAAAGAGTCAAATTGCTGCTGTTGATCAAGGACAAGGAGTTCTACGTTTTAGATGCACTGCTTAAAATCAGAACTATCGACCAGCTCAAAGCAGAGGAAGCCACACTATTAAACATCTTTGAAGCCTCATCTGTTGCTGAGCTAAGAGAAAGCTACTCACAATCCATCCTTGCAATAGCTCAGCTAGAAGCTCAGAAACTACAGGTCAATCTGAGAGAGATCTATGAGAAAGCTGGAAAGCTAGATTTCTATAACAGCGTGGTCGATAAAGAAGAAACTGAAATTCCAACTGATGCTCACCAACAGGGTGCAGCAATAGCAGAATCTACACCAGACGCGGTCATGACTGAAACTGATGTGAAGATCACAACCCCACCTGCACCAGCAGAGGAAGACCTCCTTGGACAAACTATAGGCGGCGAGCTCACCAATGACATCATCACTCCTGCTGTTGCAGCTGCACAGAACATACATGTGCAGACATACACCTTGGAAGACATATTGATGGACCAACATCAATCACTGTCTCATACACAAATCAGAGATCTCATCTCCAAGAAGGTGGATCAGTACATGTATGGAACACTGACCACAGTTCAAGATGAAGCCACCCGCATACTCACAGAGTTCAACGACCACCTGCAAACTCATGTCAATCAGGTCGACTCTGATCTAAGGCGCATCTGTAGACTGAAGATGGAAGAGATCAACAAGAAACTAGATGATGATCGGGCTGCTGCTGATGAGAGGAAAGCACAGATTGATCAAAATCTATTTTCAACTGAATTCAAAGTGAAGGAGATGTACAAAATCATCAGTGCCTTTGCAGAAAAAGAGAAAGATATGGTGCACGACATAGTGAAGGCTCAGACTGATGGGATAGCAGCTGATGTTATCAAGGAAACAATCTCCCATACCAAAGCTATGCTCAGGCAGTTTGAAGTTGATGGGAGAAATTTTGTTGAAAGGAAACTACGTGACCTGCGCTACCCAACCTCCACCCTCATCACTTCATATTTTGATGAAACAGCGGATATCAAAGCAGCACAAGAAGAGATCAAATCTGACCTGGCCAACACACAGGCTTCTCTTCAGAAACAGATCAATGACTCCAATCTCAACATTACATCGCTGCTGTCTAGCAGATTTGAATCGGACAAAGAGGTCGCAGAGCTGAAGACCGAGGTCACCTCCCTCAAGACATTCATTCAATCATTTATTGATGATGTCGAAAAGGGGGAAGGGATTGGGAAGAAAAAGCTGCCATCTGCTGCACAAGAGAAGAAGAAAGAGAAAGCAGCACAAGAGAAACAGAAGAGCTTGTCTGGATCTGGCGCATCAACTGCAAAGAAACCAGCTATCATACCAGATCGACCTAGTCCAGCCAGCTCTCCTTCATTCCAAGCACAGAAGACATTTACTCCAAGCAGATCATCCCAACCACCCAAGAAAAAGAAAAGAGCAGGATCCAGCTGGTTCTCCTCTGCTCCTATCCGAAGATCACTAACCAAACAGGAAGAGACCAACTGGGTCCCAGATCATTTGAAGGAAGGTCTTAAAGGTCTGAAATACGGGTTCATTATGTGTCGCTATTTCCTCAAAGAACCACTCTACTGTGAGGGGACACCTAATGAAGCCTTCGACCTGTATATGGATCGAAATGATGCAAAAGATCTGGTAGAGGAGATCAGAGCAGCAGCTGCCAAAGCCCAGATCACTATAACTGCTCCTGAGAAGGAATTCAGAACCTGTCCTACCATCCCTGGGACAGACCTTCCAGACAAGGGGGAAATTGTTGGGAACCCTAAGATTAGTGTTGATGATGGTCTCTCGAAACACACTTAGTTTGTTTATATGTTTAATCTGTTCTTCATCCAAAACCAGATCACTATGGATAAAGCGTTTTCTGTTATGGAACAGATTAGGAGATGACTTAAAATGTAAAGGAGATGTTCATATAGAAGTCATTCTCAAAATAGAATAGGATGAAAGTCAATGCTTTATATCTAAGAAGAATCGATCTGCTGTAACAGACAGCGACCAGATCGATGACCAGATCGATACCTACAGCGAGGAACCAGAACAATTGAGTCATCAATCCATCAGCTGACATCATCCTACACATCATATGCACTTGCCACGTCAAGATCAAAGGCCATCCAACAGGGATTGGAAAGAAGACCTTCGGTTATACATTTATAAGGAAAGAGATCGTTAGCAATCTGCTTTCCATAACTTAAAGATTGAGTCAACCTTTTCTATATGGCAAGAACAGATATGATGGAAACCATTGATTGGCAATATACCATCTATCTCACGCCAATCAACAACGGCTAGAATTTCAATATTCAATGCCTATATAGTTGAAGTCATCAATCTGGAAATAGGAGAGATACGCAAGCTATACCGTGGCTATACTTTCAAACACTCTGCATTCCAGACTTAGAGCTTCAACATTCTTGTGATTTCACATCACACCAACCACCTCGATTCAAGTCTGTCTTATCGAGAGAAAGGAGATCACCCTGCTAGCTAGTAGTTTTCTAGTGGTAACGTAGAGGTAATCTGTTGTAAAGGGACACGACCCTTCATTCGTGCATAAGTATCATTCTAGGTGTGATTGATACTTGTGACTCGTTCTCCATGAGTATAAAGAAGCAGAGTATCCTAGTAGTGGATAATCTGGTCTAGTTTTGACCAGATTGTGGACGTAGGGATTTCCCGAACCACGTTAAACAACTGTGTGCTTTACATTTCTGCATTCTTTATATTTTCTGTTGTTTATTATTCTAACTCTCTGCACTCTCATCCATCTGCATCTCAATCAACCTACTAAACAATCTGGTTAATAATTAAAGGTTTTCTAAACAAGAGCAATCACTAATCCACCATTATTCCGCACTCACTCTACACTTAGAAAATAATAAGATCACTCTTATTGTCTGCTAAGTGTTCTTCACTAAGAGAGTAATCTGTTTGGACTAAATCAGCTACTGATCTGTATATCGATCTGATTACTCATTGCCGAGCAATTTCCTATATAGAATAGCTTGAGCTCTCTTATAATCAGTCAAGTAAAACTGAAAAAGTTAGTATTTGGTGTATTCCCCCCCCCCCATACACCAAACCTTGCTTTTTCGGGACCAACAAGTGGTATCAGAGCTGTGGTTCAAACTGACCATTGTTTTGTTTCACAAGGTTAATACCTGCGTGGTCTACTTGAATAGATCTAAGAAAACCTTTTTCATTCACGTGCATACTATCTGTTATGGAGTCATCTGTTATCAGGGCTTGCGAAGAATTCTCTATTCAAGGATATAGAGAATGGAGCTTCAGGATCAAGATGTGTCTTAAAGCTCATCATTGCTTAATGTGGAAAGTAATTGAGGAAGGACCATTGGCAATTACAGAAGAAACCACTCGTATCACTGAGACTGGACCAGTTAAAGAAACTGTACTAAAAGATCCCAGAAAATATACCTCTGAAGAAAGAAGAGAAGCAAATATTGATGATTTTGCCAAAGGGATCATCTCCAGCACGGTCAAAGGCATACATCTGGCCAAAATCCAAGATTTGGATACTGCCAAAGAGATGTGGGAAGCCTTAAGAGATCTAGCCCTAGGATCTGAAGTTATGATCGAAAATAAGCTGTCTCTAACCTGCAACAAATATGACGAATTCAAAATGAAACCAGGCGAGACAATAGAACAGATGAAAATGAGATTCACTGGAATTCTCCTTGAAATATCCGCGTTCAAAAAGAACAAATATACTCAAAGGGAGAAGAATATGAAAGTTCTTAGAGCTCTTCCACCAAGCTGGGAGATCTATGCAGCAATGCAACCTCTAAGAGCAGACTTCAATGATCTGTCCACTGAAGCCTTATTTGATCATCTCGAAGGTCATGAGTGTGACATTCAAAGAATTCGAGGACCAGATCATCTGTCCAAAAAGGAAGAGAACAGCTCAAAGAAAGATAAAGAGGTAGCCTTCAAAGCGAAGAGCAACCCAGATGATTCTTCTGAGTCTGTTACTCCAGATGAAGAGAAAGGTTATGACAAACTCTTAAAAGAGTTCGCTATGATTGCTAAACGGATGGACAAGATAGAAACCAG
The DNA here is from genome assembly GCA_026898415.1 of Leonotis leonurus. Classification (NCBI taxonomy): domain Eukaryota; kingdom Viridiplantae; phylum Streptophyta; class Magnoliopsida; order Lamiales; family Lamiaceae; genus Leonotis; species Leonotis leonurus. Next base: position 8,792 of record JAPKLX010001976.1, on the reverse strand, counting down.
ATCGAAGAAATACAGACGCTTCTACAAGGATAACAGAAGGAACTTCAACAGGAAGTATGATAATGATCGATCTGATGACAAAAATGAATCCAAACAGCAGACTACTAAAACAACAAAGACCTCTAGCTCTACAGATTACACTTGTTTTGAATGTGGCAGAACAGGTCACTTCAAAACAGATTGTCCTAATCTGTCCAGAAGCCAAAGAGAAGAACTAAGAGCCAAACGAGATCGAAAGCTTAAATATGAGCGAAAAGCGATGATAGCTGAACAGAACTCAAGCAGCTCGAGTCATTTCTCAGACAGCTCATCAGAAAATGATGAAGCCTTCATTGCTGACGACGAAGAAAGCTGGAATGAATGCTATGTAGGCTTGGACAACGGTCTAGATGAAGTTGAGGTAAATTCTTGCTACTCAAATTCCTCAGATAATGAAAATAATCTTGAACAGGAAAGTGAAGATCAAGCAGAATACTCATGGAATGAAATAGATGAGATGTTCAAAAGCTACTCAAGCATCAAGAGGGTGTTTAAAGAAGTTGTTGAAGAGAATGACAGATTGAAGAAAGTTGAGCAAATTTTAAGCACAGCAAATACACAATTTGTGACTAAAATAAACGATCTGGAAGAACAGATCAAGAGGAAAGACAGTGAGATCCACACACTTAACTCAAAAGTTAAGGATCTGATTACAAGAAACAATGTTGTTGAAGAAAAGATCAAGAAAGGAAGAGAAATGATCTACAAGAGCGATGAGTGTGCCAAGTTGCTAATCAATCTGCAACAAAAGGGAACATCTGGATTAGGATATCCAGGTCACTCTAAAAAGTCTTCTGGAACTATAAAATTCGTATCAGAAAGGAGGCAAATACCAGATCAAGTAAAGGACTTGAAAAACCAGAAAGGTTATCCTCAAAAGATGATAATAAAAGATGCAAAGAACAGGCAATATCATCAAACAAAGGGACAACCAGCTCACTACACAGAAACAGAAAGAGAAAATGTCAACAGGACAAAAATTGTCAACAGGACTACCAAGAAAGGATTGAAGAAGGATGAAATAGAGAGATATCATCCATCTGAAATTCACTCACTATCTAAAGTTGACAATGATGGAAATACTATTACCTGCTATATTTCTGTTCCTAACCCCAAAATGTTCTGGATTCAAAAAGGAACATTTGCTAATAATCAAGCACCCAAACGTTAAAAAGGGTAGCTAAGTGTGATTAATTGCAGGATCAAAGAAGTGCAAGAAGGAGTAAGATAGCAAGAGGAACTATCTGGATTATAGATAGCGGTTGTTCAAAACACATGACGTGTGATAAGAATCTGTTATCAGATTACATAGAGAAACCAGGCCCACAGGTCACTTTTGGATGTAATTCAAAAGGATATACCAGAGGGTATGGAAACATCAGAGTAGGCAAGACCACTATCACAAATGTGTCATACGTGGAGGGTCTTAGTCACAATCTGTTTTCTAACAAGGAAGGAGATGAAATACTCCTTACCGGTAAACTGCAGGATAGGTTATACATTGTCCAATGGACAAACCAGATCGAGACCTGCTTAGTCACTAAGACTGTATCAGAAACAAGTTGGTTATGGCATAAGAGATTAAGTCATCTTAATTTCAAATCAATCAACAGGATTGCCAAGGAAAGATTAGTGGAAGGACTACCAGATCAAGTGTATGACAAAGATCACATATGTGATGCTTGTCAAGCTGGAAAGCAGACCAGATCATCCTTTACAAGCAAAGCAGCTTACTCAACATCAAGGATACTAGAGCTGTTACACCTTGATCTGTTTGGACCAGTCAAACCACTAAGTATCAATGGGAGAAAGTACACATTGGTAATCATAGATGATTACTCAAGATACACTTGGGTCATCTTTCTGCTGAAGAAGAAAAAGACTCTAGATAAGCTCCCTGATGTTTTACTCAAGATCACAAAGCAGAAAGAGACGAGTATAACCTCAATCAGAACTGATCGAGGAACAGAATTTCTCAACCAGAAGATTGAAGCATACTGCAACAAGATGGGAATCACTCATCAAACATCTGCTGCTCGAACTCCTCAACAGAATGGAGTTGTTGAGAGAAGAAACAGATCACTCAAAGAAGCAGCTCGCACAATGCTTAATGCAACAAATCTACCGAAGAAATTCTGGGCAGAAGCCATATACACAGCCTGCTATACTCAAAACAGATCATCCATCACAATCAGACATGGAAAAACTCCATATGAGATTTGGAACAACAGAAAGCCTAAGATTTCTTACTTTCGTACCTTTGGCTGTTTATGTTACATACACAATAATGGAAAATCTCAGTTGAAAACTTTTGATAGCAAAACTGACCCTGGAATATTCTTAGGATATTCTGATGTCAGTAAAGCTTATCAAGTTTACAATAAGAATTCTCATATTGTGGAAGTAACTCCCCATGTTGTTTTTGATGAGTCTACTGTTGAGTACAGATCACTAGATGGGAAGCAGACAGAAAATCAAATGACTACAAGAAGACTAAATGAACTCTTACTTGAAGATATTCTTATCTGGAATTCAAAAAGTGAGGATGAAGAAATTAACACACCACCTGTTGCTGAAGAAATCATACAGCAAGGGGGAACATTACTACACAATCAGGATGAAAACAGATCATCAACAGAAAACAATGAAACAACCATTGCAAATGATGATCAACCTCCAGAAGAAAGTCCAGATGAAAATCCATTTCAAGCTATATCAACAGCACACCCTGAATTTGAGGAACCAACAGATCAACCTGATCCTGAGTTATCTGATGAAGAAATGACCAGGAGAAGAAGATGGATACAAGACCATCCACCAGAACAGATCGTTGGGAACCCATCAGATCGTGTGAAGACCAGAAGAATGCATGGAGAAAGTGCATTGTTGAGCTGTTACCTCTCTCGCATGGAGCCATCTGATGCTTATGAAGCACTTCAAGATGCAGATTGGATAATGGCAATGCAAGAAGAACTCAATGAGTTCAAAAGAAATGAAGTCTGGTATCTCGTGGACAGACCCAAACACCAAGGAGTAATAGGTGTAAAATGGGTGTTCAAAAACAAACGGGATGAGAATGGTGAAGTAGTCAGAAACAAAGCCAGATTAGTAGCTAAAGGCTATAATCAACAAGAAGGCATTGATTTTGATGAAACATTCGCACCAGTAGCCAGATTAGAAGCTATAAGACTATTTCTAGCATATGCTGCTCACAAACGATTCAAGGTATACCAGATGGATGTCAAAAGTGCCTTCCTCAATGGTATTCTTGAAGAAGAAGTATATGTTGAACAGCCACCTGGATTTGAAGAGGCAGATCCAGATCAGAAAGTATACAGACTAGCTAAAGCAGTCTATGGTCTAAAACAAGCCCCTAGAGCTTGGTATGAGACCTTGTCAACTTTTCTACTAGAATCTGGATTCAGAAGAGGATCCGTTGATAAGACTCTGTTCATTATCAAAATCAAGGAAAACATCCTCTTAGTCCAGATCTATGTAGATGATATCATCTTTGGATCTCAATCTACCTATCTGTGTGACAAATTTGCTGAACTTATGAAAAATAAGTATCAAATGTCTATGATGGGAGAAATGAGTTTCTTTTTAGGTTTGCAGGTCAAGCAGCAACCAGATGGTATCTTTATTAATCAGACAAAATACATCAACGATATGCTGACAAAATTTGGATTAAAAGACAGTAATACAGTGAAAATCCCAATGCAGACCAATGGGAAAATCGGTCCAGATCCCGAAGGAAAACCAGCTAATGTTACACAATACAGAGGGATCATAGGATCACTACTCTACCTAACTGCAAGTCGACCGGACATTACCTTTGCAGTAGGAGTATGTGCAAGATATCAAGCAAATCCCAAAGAGTCTCACATGGAAGCAGCTAAGAAGATACTAAGATACCTTAAGGGAACAGCCCAAATAGGATTATGGTATCCATGTGAAGACAACTTTGAGCTAACTGGATACACTGACTCAGATTACGCTGGATGCAAACTGGACAGAAAGTCAACATCCGGTACATGTCAGTTTCTGGGAAATAAACTGATTTCATGGTTCTCAAAGAAACAGACATCGGTTGCCACTTCAACTACAGAAGCAGAATATATGGCAGCTGGAAGTTGTTGTGCACAAATACTGTGGTTAAGACAACAGCTCAAAGACTATGAGATTGATGTCATGGAAATTCCAATTTTCTGTGACAGCTCAAGTGCTATAGCAATCACACAAAACCCAGTATTGCACACCAGATGCAAGCATGTTGATGTGAGACATCACTTTATAAGAGATCATGTTGAAAGAAAACATGTACAGATTGAGAAAATACACACTGAGATTCAGAGAGCAGACATTCTCACTAAGGCATTACCAGAAGAAAGATTTAAGATGCTTTGTGGAAAATTAGGACTCTTAAATCTTGAAGATAGAACCAGATTGATCTAACCAGATCAAATTCAATATTCCAACAGGGAAACAAAACCAGATCATCAGGGTACAGATTGACAAAATAAAATCCAACAGGGAATTGATATCAGATCACTAAGTATATATAAACAAAACCAGATCATCAGGGTACAGATTGACAAAATAAAATCCAACAGGGAATTGATATCAGATCACTAAGTATATATAAACAACAGAATGATCATAATTCCAACTGGGAATTCATTAAAGGAGTCAATCAGATCGATAGTTTTCACCATAAATGAGATTGACCTTTACCAGATTACTTAATGCCACGTGGATACTGAATAAATATATATTTTTTTTGTAATCCATTACTTGATTAAGGGGGAAAGGTCAACCATACACAGCGACTAATATCCATATTCTGACATTAGATATCAAATCTTTTATTTTTGATGATTACTTACAGTAATTGGGAGATGTGATCGAGAATATATATACCAAATCAAGAAAAAGGGAGACAAAAGACTGCAACAAAGATAACGCGCCATATCACAACCGTTCGATTATAGCGCGTGCATCAAACGACTAAGAGAGACGGCTATGGGTTGAAAACCTAGTACTTGGAAAGGCGGGAAAGCTGAAAAAGGGAAGGATTTCTCAATATTTTATTACTTTACTTATCTTCTCTTTAGCGTATATAGATTGATAAGGCGGTTCGTGTATCACCTACACTTACATATTTTCTCGAACACTTTGAAATTTCTCTGCCTTCCAAAGTTCTCTCTTCCTTCGCAAAACTCTGTTCTTTAGCTAAAATGGCACCAAAATCTTCCATTTTCCTCGAGCAAGCAAGTTTTCTGAAACCTTATATTCACCAAGACCTTTTCGCGGTTCTTGATACCTTCGGGTTTCATAAACTGGATAAGGCATTTGACCTGGTTCGTCAATGCAAAGGTTTCTCGCTTCTATCCTTTTTTTTTTGTCGTCGATACTGTTTGCTCTTCATTATCCTTCAAAATTACTTTTGAACAAACTGCTTCTTTGCACATGTTTCTCTCTGTGATCATTTGTGATATTAATTGTTAAACTGGACAAATTGTCTTTGTGGCACTTATACTTCACTGATGGAAGAATAGTGCTCACATATATACTACTGTGTTCTATGTAGGTTTCTACAATATAATTACTTCACACCCGGTGCACTTCCTACCCAAGGATATTGCTGCCTTCTACCTCTCATGGCAGGGAGAGAGAGGTGGAGATGAGGCCACCATAAGGGTCAGTAAAGGGAATACTGTCAGCAACACTCCCTACAATGTTATCAACCTCATCAACGCTGCTTATAAAGTAAAGGATGAGGGATTAGAACTGGGTGAAATTACTGCGGAACAGCTGCAAGAAGTTGTGGAAATAGTTATGATCGTGCCCATCCATTACACAAACAGGATGTTTGTTCGCTCACTTCTCGCACCAGAGTTCAGGATCCTGTTTGAATTCGTTCAGCGGATTTTCTTAAATCATAATGGATCCTACGACCAAGTCACTCCTGAAAAGTTCAGGATATTAGCTGTAGTGGTTCTTGATCTGCCTGTCAACTGGAGCAGGATCTTATACGATCTCTTGGCAAAGGAGGCCAAGATGATCCTATTCGTGAAAGGCAGCTCCCCTGGCATTGAAGTTAAAAGGAGCACACTTCGACATTCCACAAAGATCAGCTTTATGCTGGAATCATTCTTCCCTCATCACCAATGGGATTCAGCAATTGAGTTCAATGCGAAACAACACTTTCCAAAGGACCAACATCAGATTGAAATGTCGATGGGCATTTCAGCAAATCTGATCACCAGAGCAAAGGACCCTGTAGTCTTTAATGCTCTGATGGAGATGGGGAACTCGAATCCAATCTGGATTCCTCCATCTGGTCCAGCAGATCACTCCACAAAATCTAAGGTCACCAAGGAGAAGCCAGCTGAGAGAACCCCCTCCAAGAGAGTGACCAGGAGGGCCAGTTCTGTTGAAACAGATACTTCTACAGCAGCTCAGCCTAAACCAAAACGCAGACGGCTTCACAAACTGATCGCCGAACCTCAGACTGAAGCACCTGCTGCTACAGAAGCTGCTATCCCTCAACAGGAGGTTGAGGAGGCAGAAGTTGTTGTGCTGGTTGATGAACCAGAAGATGTGGAGCCTCTGTCCACAGTACACCCAGATCAGCCCAGGGACTTTTCTCCAGCTCACACGATCAGCTCATCTTCTGCTGAGCCTCTAGAGCAAATCAATGAAGAAGATGAAGAAGCAATTGAATCTTCAGATGAAGATGTGGAGAATAAAACAGCTCAGTCAGTAGTCAAAATGATTGAAGCAGAAGCAGACAGAGCTGTCCTTAGCATATTTCCAGGCATCCAGCTCACACCAGAGAGCTATGATGCAGCTAAAAGAGTCAAATTGCTGCTGTTGATCAAGGACAAGGAGTTCTACGTTTTAGATGCACTGCTTAAAATCAGAACTATCGACCAGCTCAAAGCAGAGGAAGCCACACTATTAAACATCTTTGAAGCCTCATCTGTTGCTGAGCTAAGAGAAAGCTACTCACAATCCATCCTTGCAATAGCTCAGCTAGAAGCTCAGAAACTACAGGTCAATCTGAGAGAGATCTATGAGAAAGCTGGAAAGCTAGATTTCTATAACAGCGTGGTCGATAAAGAAGAAACTGAAATTCCAACTGATGCTCACCAACAGGGTGCAGCAATAGCAGAATCTACACCAGACGCGGTCATGACTGAAACTGATGTGAAGATCACAACCCCACCTGCACCAGCAGAGGAAGACCTCCTTGGACAAACTATAGGCGGCGAGCTCACCAATGACATCATCACTCCTGCTGTTGCAGCTGCACAGAACATACATGTGCAGACATACACCTTGGAAGACATATTGATGGACCAACATCAATCACTGTCTCATACACAAATCAGAGATCTCATCTCCAAGAAGGTGGATCAGTACATGTATGGAACACTGACCACAGTTCAAGATGAAGCCACCCGCATACTCACAGAGTTCAACGACCACCTGCAAACTCATGTCAATCAGGTCGACTCTGATCTAAGGCGCATCTGTAGACTGAAGATGGAAGAGATCAACAAGAAACTAGATGATGATCGGGCTGCTGCTGATGAGAGGAAAGCACAGATTGATCAAAATCTATTTTCAACTGAATTCAAAGTGAAGGAGATGTACAAAATCATCAGTGCCTTTGCAGAAAAAGAGAAAGATATGGTGCACGACATAGTGAAGGCTCAGACTGATGGGATAGCAGCTGATGTTATCAAGGAAACAATCTCCCATACCAAAGCTATGCTCAGGCAGTTTGAAGTTGATGGGAGAAATTTTGTTGAAAGGAAACTACGTGACCTGCGCTACCCAACCTCCACCCTCATCACTTCATATTTTGATGAAACAGCGGATATCAAAGCAGCACAAGAAGAGATCAAATCTGACCTGGCCAACACACAGGCTTCTCTTCAGAAACAGATCAATGACTCCAATCTCAACATTACATCGCTGCTGTCTAGCAGATTTGAATCGGACAAAGAGGTCGCAGAGCTGAAGACCGAGGTCACCTCCCTCAAGACATTCATTCAATCATTTATTGATGATGTCGAAAAGGGGGAAGGGATTGGGAAGAAAAAGCTGCCATCTGCTGCACAAGAGAAGAAGAAAGAGAAAGCAGCACAAGAGAAACAGAAGAGCTTGTCTGGATCTGGCGCATCAACTGCAAAGAAACCAGCTATCATACCAGATCGACCTAGTCCAGCCAGCTCTCCTTCATTCCAAGCACAGAAGACATTTACTCCAAGCAGATCATCCCAACCACCCAAGAAAAAGAAAAGAGCAGGATCCAGCTGGTTCTCCTCTGCTCCTATCCGAAGATCACTAACCAAACAGGAAGAGACCAACTGGGTCCCAGATCATTTGAAGGAAGGTCTTAAAGGTCTGAAATACGGGTTCATTATGTGTCGCTATTTCCTCAAAGAACCACTCTACTGTGAGGGGACACCTAATGAAGCCTTCGACCTGTATATGGATCGAAATGATGCAAAAGATCTGGTAGAGGAGATCAGAGCAGCAGCTGCCAAAGCCCAGATCACTATAACTGCTCCTGAGAAGGAATTCAGAACCTGTCCTACCATCCCTGGGACAGACCTTCCAGACAAGGGGGAAATTGTTGGGAACCCTAAGATTAGTGTTGATGATGGTCTCTCGAAACACACTTAGTTTGTTTATATGTTTAATCTGTTCTTCATCCAAAACCAGATCACTATGGATAA
>JAPKLX010000412.1:162107-172451 GCA_026898415.1 Leonotis leonurus | reverse complement strand
TCGAGGGAACATCATCAAAACTAAATTTAGTTGTGGGGTTCCCAACAATTTCCCCCTTTTTGATGATGTCGAAACCATACTTAGTTAGATAAACAGCAAATCATGTTCTAATGAGGTTTGCGATTTGTTATTTAAGTTAAATAACAGTAGCTAACATAAAGATAATGGGACAGTAAGATTTTGTCTCCAGAAAACTCCACTTCCATAAATATGAGAATTGAGGAGTACAAAAGATAAACAGAAAATAACAGAGAGCAAAAAACAGAAGATAAGAAAAGAAATCTATCTAGGAGAACCATTTGGCTGCTCCGCTCTTTTTCATCTTTTCTTTCTGTGCATCTGATACTAGCTATATGCTCTCATAAATCCCGTCTCTAACTCTGGCATAGTTAGGGTCATGATTGTCAATTTTGTAACCCTTAATCTTGGCCAGCTGGTTGATATAGTTCAAAATGTATGTTTTGTCAGGAATGTTGCTGCCAGGTATGGTTGGGCAGACCATGTATTCCTTCTCTGGTGCCTTGATCTGGATTTTGGCCTCAGAGACAGTTGTTCTGATCCTTTGAATGAGACCCTGGTCACTGAAGTTCTCCAGGTAACGATTAAAGTCTTCATCTGGGGTAGACTCTGAATATGTAGGCTCTTTCAAGAAATATCTGTTCAGAATAAAACCTTGTTTGACCTTTTCCCAGTCAGTTTGGTCATTCTCTGGAACCCATGCGTCAATTGGTGTCTTCTTCTGAAGGGATAGGTTCCAGCTGAATGATTTCTTCTTCCTTTTCTTGGACTGGGTGGTCGATTGTGATGACTGTTGCTGTGAGCGCTCTGTTGATGAAGGCGAAGAGAAAGGAGTTTGAAAAGATTTTTCTTTAGCCTCCTGGGCAGCCAACTTTCTCTCTCTCTCTGCCTGTTCTTTATAGAATTGTGCTATGAACACTGGATCACAAGCTTGATCCATGCTTACACCAAACAACAACAGTTCAGCTATCTGGTCCCCCTCATCGATCGGTGTCTTGCCTTTGTCTGTGGGGATCTGAGGTGGTGCTGGTTGAGCTTGTTCTGATCCCAGTAGGGTGGGGTCAGGTCTAGGTGGTGTGGTTGGTCTTGGTTGAGTTGGTGCTGGTGTTTCTATTCCAGCATCTGTTCCAGTTGCCACCTCTTCTGTTCTTAAGCCCTTGCTGCTTTTGCCTCCCTTGCTGCTAGCTATGCCACCAGAGATTTCCCCCTTTTCGACATCATCAAAAATGGACTTGATGAGTGCTCGTAGGGAGATAATCTCCTCTGACATCTTTTCCATCCTTTCTTCAGCATCTGCTTTGAAACCAAGCAGTAGGTTGATCGTCTGGTCAGAGGCGTCTATCTTCTTCTCCAGCCTGCTGTTCATGGTGGACATGGTTTTGTCGTAGGTTTCTTGAAGTTCTTCCACAGCAGTAAGGCGAGTGTTCTGGTTGCCAAATTCTTCAGGGTTTGGATAAAGAAGATCATTCAGCACATTCATCTGGTGTGTCTTCATCAGCTCCACGAATTTCTCATTTTCAAAATGAGTCAATTGGGCGTGGATGGATAAGTCAGTGTCTTCCTTCAACTGGGCAGCAAGTTGAAGTCCTTTCTTGTCTACAGCTGCACTAATAGTTGCTTCTTGTTTGCTCAGCAGATCAGCAACAAGAGCAGTTGTTTGCTGATATTTCTCCTTAATGCTGTCAAGACGGAGCGTGAACTTGTTTTGCTCTGCTTCATTCTGTAGTCTGTCATCATCAATCTTTTTATCCAGTTCTTTCCTGATGGTTCGGAGCTTACCGCGTAGGTCACGATCCATGTCATTGACATAATCCTTCTGATGTTGATTGAAATCAGACAGAATTTGGGTGGCTTTCTCTTGAATTGAGTTGCATACATCAGTCATGTGGTCTTCAACTCGCAAGGTGATCAGATTGTCCAGTTGAAAATTGTTGAAGGTTTTTGGCTCTCGTTCCAACAATTCTTCCATGGTGTAGAAGTTGACGTGTTTCTTCAGCTTCTGTGCAGCACCATGGGTATATATTTCATTGGTTGGCTCCCCGCCAATATGCTGGCCCACTGGTTCATCATCACCTGAATCAAGAACGATGATAGGTGTTTTCTGGGCAGATTTCTTGGATGAAGTTTTTCCCTGCTCTAGTTGATGTGGTGGTTCTGCTGGTGCTGCTTCATCCATCTGGATTTCGGGTTGTGATGTGGGCAGATCAATCTTCAAACTCTCTGCCTCTTGTTTCATAAGGCCAGAGATAAGTTGCTTGTATTCTTTTCTTACTTCTTGAACGGTGGTGACCTGAAGTAGACTCAGTAGTGTGGCCTCTTCCTTCTTGAGTTCATCAATGGATTTGAGTTGGAGCAACGCATCAAATACATAGTACTCGCTGTCCTTGACCAGCAAGTAGAATTTGACGCGCCTTGCTGCTCCCAAACTCTCTGGAAGCTGGAGGATTCCAGGGAACTCTTGCAGGACAGAGTGTTCTGCTTCATTCTCCAGCAGATTGATGACATTCTCTGCTTGTTGTTTCCTATCTTCAGCTTCATCAGCAGATGATCCTTCCTCATCATCCTCGCTGATTCTTTCCATTCGGTTTGGAGAGGGTGTTGCTGTTCTAGCAGGAGAAAAATCTTTCTCCTGATGTGGAGTATGAGTTGTTTCTGGTTCCACCTCAGCTGCTGGAGTCTCTGTTTGTTCTATTGGTGCCTGTGGTGTTTCTTCTTCATGTTCTGGCATGTCAAACTGTTCTGCTGTTGCTTCTGGTGATGGTGATGATTCTTGAACTTTCTGTAGCCTTCGTTTCTTCTGTTTTGGTTGTGAAGCTGATGTTTCTGTCTCAACAGAGCTACCTCGCTTGACTGAAGTCTTGCGAGTAGTCTTCTCCTTCACAACTTTCTCCTTTGTGGATTTGCCCTTCTGCTTCTCAACACCTTTAGAAGGGGGCATCCAAGTAGGGTTAGAACTACCCACTTCCAGTGCTGCATCACGGTGTACTTCATCAATTATCTTATTGAAAAATTGCGGTGCGAGTCCCAATGACATTTCCAGCTGGTGTTGGTCCTTGGGTATAGAGAGGCTTGTGTTGAATTCAACAGCATCTTCCCAGACTTGCTGTTTGAAGTATCTTTCAATCATCAAACTGACTTTGGTGGAATGTCTGAGATTCCTCTTAACGTCCACTGAAGTTCCTCTGCCCCTGCTATCCTTGGTGTAGGTAATCAATTTGGCTTCCTTAGCCATCAGTTCAAACAAGATTCTGCTCCAGTTGACTCGAAGGTTGAGTACAACAGCAGTGAGAATTCTGAATTTCTCCGGAGTCACTTGATCATATGACCCACTGTGATTAAGAAAAATCCTCTGAACCAGTTCAAGAAGTAATTTGAATCCTGGTTGAAGTAGAGCTCTTTGGAACATTCTTCCAGTGTAGGAGATTGGTATCACCATCATGATCTCCATTGCCTCTTGCAGTTGTTGAGGAGTGATGTCATCCAAACTTAGTCCTTCGTCCTTCAACCGATATGCCTGGTTGATCATTTGGATGACGTTGTATGGAGTTTTGCTGGTTCTGTCACCAATTGGCATCAGTACATTTGCTTCAAATCCGTGCTTATCATTCTGCCATGTCAGATAAAATGTGGCAACTTGCTTTGCCAAGAACATGTTTGGATGCGCAGTGACAATATTGCAGAACCCTAATGTTATAAGAACATTCAACACAAATGTATATATATATTCATCAGTTTATATGAACATATATGAATATTCTCATATGAACAGTAACTCAGAGAGGAGAGCATATTTGACAGTCTATGAGACACGTAAATCAATACATTTAGTAAAATTGCGGATATAAGAGCAAATATGATAAACTTAAAACCTTTGCAGCGTGTAACCATGGCAAAAATTTCTTCAAGTTTTCGAAATCCATGGGTGTCTAATACAGCGTATGGTTCAGGCGAGAGAAATCTCTGAACCTCGGCAACATGTTGGAGAAATAGAGAAGTTTGTGGTGCCATGATCAAATCGCAAAAAGTTTGAGAAGAGATTTGCAGAAGTTTGGGAAAACTCTTAAGTGCTTAGAGTGAGTAGTGCTCAGTGCGATGAAAGTGAAAGTGAGCAGTTTAGTGAGAGAGATCACATATAATAACAGAGATAATCAAGCGATAATTAAAGCTGTAAGTAATTTGAAGGGTTGGATAATTTTCTCCCTTTTTAGATTTTCCCGCTTCAGTGATTTGTTTTGCCGCCTTTGGTAGCGTGTGATATACGCGCTAGATCCTAGGGTTGTAGGCGAGCGTGTGCGTATCTTCCTTTCTAATGCAACTTTCCTTTTTCCTTTTCTTGCACGGATTTCCTCGATCCCAGTTCCCAAGGATGTGCTAATCATGATGAAAAATAGAAGATTTAGTAAATCTAGGGTAAAAATTAACTTTTACAGTCTGTAGCCTGGGAAAGTGACGTCTATAATTTAGACCCTTCAATTTCCTTAAAAGATTCCCCCTTGACTTAGCATTTAAGAAATAATTTCCACATGGTTCTTTCGTCAATTGTAGAGAAAGTTATGCCACGTGGGTTTTATTTCATCTAGGCTTTCTGTCATTCTTGTAGCTTTGGTTGTTAACTATCTGGTAGTCTTCTGTTGTCAACTATCTGGTAACCTTCTGTTGTCAACTATCTGGTAACCTTCTGTTGTCCTTCATCCAGACTGAGTAATCCAAGTTTCCCACATAGCATCTTAAATCTTTCTTCTGGTAGTGCTTTAGTTAAAATATCAGCACGTTGGATGTCTGTGTGAATCTTTTCAATCTTGACATGCTTTCTCTCTACATGATCTCTGATAAAATGATGTCTCACATCGACATGTTTGCATCTTGTGTGGAGTACAGGATTCTGTGTTATAGCTATTGCACTTGAACTATCACAGAATATAGGTATCTCCTTCACTTTAATCTCGTAATCTCTTAGTTGCTGTTTCAACCATAGGATTTGTGCACAACAGCTTCCAGCAGCCATATATTCTGCTTCTGTGGTTGATGTAGCAACAGATGTCTGTTTCTTTGAAAACCAAGATATCAACTTGTTTCCAAGAAATTGACACGTTCCAGAAGTAGACTTTCTGTCAAGCTTGCATCCTGCATAGTCTGAGTCAGAATAGCCTGTAAGTTCAAAGTTGTCATCTTGTGGATACCAGAGACCAATGTGAGCTGTCCCTTTAAGATATCTGAGTATCTTTTTGGCAGCTTCCATATGTGATTCTTTAGGATTGGCTTGGTATCTGGCGCATACTCCAACTGCATAGGTGATATCTGGACGACTTTCAGTTAGATATAACAGAGAGCCAATAATTCCTCTATATTGTGTAATGTTTGTTGGTGTCCCTTCTGGATCTGGATCTATCTTCCCATTGGATTGCATTGGTATTTTAACTGGTTTGCTGTCTTTCATCCCAAACTTGACTAGCAGATCGTTGACGTATTTTGCTTGATTAACAAAGATACCATCTGGTAGTTGCTTTACCTGCAGACCTAAAAAGAAATTCATCTCGCCCATCATGGACATTTGATACTTGTTCTTCATTAGTTCTGCAAATTTGTCACACAGATAGGGAGATTGTGATCCAAGGATTATATCATCGACATATATCTGGACCAAAAGAATGTGTTCTTTGACTTTGATGACAAACAATGTCTTGTCAACAGAACCTCTTCTGAACCCTGATTCCAGTAGGAATGTTGACAATGTTTCATACCACGCTCTGGGTGCTTGTTTCAAGCCATAGACAGCTTTAGCTAGTCTATATACTTTCTGGTCAGGATTCTCTTCTTCAAAACCAGGTGGTTGTTCAACATATACTTCTTCTTCGAGTATGCCATTTAGGAATGCACTTTTAACATCCATCTGGTATACTTTAAATCTTTTGTGTGCAGCATATGCTAGAAAAAGTCTAATTGCTTCCAATCTGGCCATAGGTGCAAATGTCTCATCAAAGTCAATACCTTCCTGTTGATTGTATCCCTTTGCAACAAGTCTAGCCTTATTTCTGACTACTTCTCCGTTCTCATCTCGTTTGTTTTTGAATACCCATTTGACACCTATCACTCCCTAGTGTTTTGGTCTGTCTACCATATAACAGACTTGGTTTCTTTTAAACTCATTGAGTTCTTCTTGCATAGTTATGACCCAGTCTGCATCTCTAAGTGCTTCATATGTGTCAGAGGGTTCAACCCGTGATAGATAGCAACTGAGAAGTGCACTTTCTCCATGCATTCTTCTAGTTCTCACTCTATCTGATGGGTTTCCAACAATCTGTTCAGAAGGATGATTTTCTTGAATCCATTTCCTTCTGCTGGATATCTCTTCTTCTGATATCTCATGTTCTGGTTCGCTTGCTGAGTCCTCGAATTCTGGATGAGATGTTTGAAAAGGATTTTCAACTTCTGGTCCTTCTTGATCATTATTCCAATCATTTGTATCTCTTGATTCTTCGGGTTGATTTGATTCTGGTTCATTGTTATTGTTTCCTTCTTCTGGCTGATTGTTTTCTGGTGTAGTTAGTGTTATATGTTCTGTTCCCCCTTGCTGCAAGCTTACTGCTTCAGCATTGTTTGGAACTTCAACATCATTCTCTTCTGATGTATTCCAGATTAGAATGTCTTCTAGCAGAATTCCTTCTGCTTTCTGGTTCTTGTTCTGGTCTTGTGTTTGATCAACACCTTGGTCTCTGTTACTAACAACAGTTTCATCAAAAACAATATGAGGTGTTACTTCCACAGTGTGAGTCCTCTTGTTGTAAACCCTATAAGCTTTACTAACATCAGAATATCCTAAGAATATTATTCCTGGATCAGCTTTGCTATCAAAGGTTTTCAACTGAGATTTCCCATTATTGTGAATGTAACACAGACAGCCAAAAGAGCGGAAATAATGTATCCTGGGTTTTCTGTTGTTCCATATCTCGTAGGGTGTTTTCCCTTGTCTAATGGTGACTACAGATCTGTTCTGGGTGTAGCATGCTGTATAGATGGCTTCTGCCCAAAATTTCTTCGGCAATCTGGTTGCATTGAGCATAGTGCGAGCTGCTTCTTTTAGTGATCTGTTTCTTCTTTCAACTACCCCATTCTGTTGAGGTGTCCTTGCAGCAGATGTTTGATGAGTGATTCCCATCTGGTTGCAGTATTCCTCAACCTTCTGGTTTAAGAATTCTGTTCCACGATCTGTTCTGATGGTGGTAACAGAAACTTCCTTTTTCTTGGTGATTTTGTTGAGAAAATTTGGCAGCTTCTCCAGTGTTTCTTTCTTCTTATACAGAAATATTACCCAAGTGAATCTTGAATAATCATCAATGATGACTAGAGTATATTTCCTACCATTTATACTTAATGGTTTAATTGGACCAAATAAGTCTAAATGTAGTAACTCTAATATTCTGGTTGAACTCTGGAAAGATTTGCTGGAAAATGATGATCTGGTTTGCTTTCCAGCTTGACAAGCTTCACAGATGTGGCTTTTGTCATAGACTTGTTCTGGTAATCCTTCAACTAGTTTCTCTTGAGCAATCTTATTGATTGACTTGAAGTTGAGATGGCTTAATCTTTTATGCCACAGCCAGCTAGTTTCTGATACTGTCTTAGTGACCAGACATGTCTCAATCTGGTTGTTCCATTGCACAATATATAGTCTATCCTGCAATATTCCGGTAAGGAGTACCTCATCTCCTTCCTTATTCTTCACCAGACAGTTGTTAGTGTCAAAAATAATTTGATTACCATTTGTACAGAACTGACTTACAGAAAATAGATTGTGGCTGAGACCTTCAACATATGAAACATTTGAAATGGTGGTCTTGCCAACTTTTATGTTTCCATATCCTCTAGTATATCCTTTTGAATTACATCCAAAAGTGACTTGGGGTCCTGGTTTTTCAATGTAGTCTGTTAGGAGATTCTTGTCACCGGTCATGTGCTTCGAACATCCACTATCAATTATCCAGATTGATCCTTTAGCAATCTTGTTTCTTCTTGCAGTCTTCTGGTCCTGCAATCAATTAGACTTAGCTACCCTTCATTGTCTGGGTGCTTGGTTATTAGCAAAAACTCCTTTTTGAATCCAGAATTGCTTTAAATTGAGAACAGCAATGTAGCTGGTGATGATATTCCCATTATCATCAACTTTGGACTTTGAATGAAGAATTGATGGATGATGTCTCTCCAATCCATTGCTTTTTACTCTCTTCTGTAATGTCCTGTTGACATTATTTTTGGGCTGTTGATTTGATTCAGCATAGTAGGCAGGATGTCCCTTTGTTTGATGATATTGTCTGTTGACAGCTTGTTTAACCATCATCTTCTGGGGAAGATCTTTCTTATTTTTCAAGTTTATTACTTGATCTGGTATTTGTCTTCTTTCTGGTACGAATTTTATATGACCTGCTACTTCTTCTGAGTGACCTGGATATCCTAATCCAGATGTACCCTTTTGCTGCATGTTAATTAGCAGTTTAGCACGTTCATCACTCTTGTAGATCATTTCTTTTCCTTTCTTGATCTTTTCCTCAGCTACATTGTTTCTTGTGATGAGATCCTTTACTTTTGAATTTAGTGAGTGAATCTCACTGTTCTTTCCTTTGATCTGTTCTTCCAGAACGTTGATATTGGCAACAAATTTAGTGTTTGCATTACTCAATATCTCTTCAGTTTTCTTCAATCTGTCATTTTCTTCAACAACTTCTCTGAAAAGTCTCTTGATACTCGAGTAGCTTTTAAACATCTCATTAACTTCATCCCATGAATATTCATCTTGATCTTCTATTTCCTGGTCCAGATTAATTTCATTTGATGAATTAGAGTTACAAGAGTTTACCTCTACATCGTCCAGACCGTTGTCTAGTCCTACAAAGCATTCATCCCAATCTTCTTCTTCATTGGCAAAGAATGCTTCATCATCTTCTGACGAACTATCTGACAGATGACTTGAACTAGAGTCTTCTTCTTCTTCTGCTATCATGGCTTTACGTTGAGCTTTTAATTTTCTGTCTCTTTTAGCTCGTAGTTCTTCTCTTTGACTTTTAGATAAATCTGGGCAATCTGTTTTGAAGTGGCCTGTTCTACCACAACCATAACAAGTGTAGTCAGTATTGTTAGTGATTTTACCATTACCTCTACTTTCTATTTTGTCATCAGATCGTTCTGTTTCTTTGTTCTTCTGGTATCTACTTTTGTTGTCTTTGTAGAACCTACGATATTTTCTTGATCTGACTTCCATCTTGTCCATTCTCTTGGCAATCAGTGAGAATTCCTTAAGCAGTTTGTTATATCCTCCTTCTTCTGGTGTAGCAGATGGTTCAGATTCATCTGTTTTGCACTTCGCTTTGAAGGCAGTCTCTTTCTCCTTATTGGAGGAATGATCTGGTCCATGAATCCTTCTGATGTCGCATTCATGAACAGCTAAGTGATCAAATAATGCTTCTACAGATAGATCATTAAAATCAGCACGTAGAGGTTGCATAGCTGAATAAATTTCCCAGCTTGGCGGTAGAGCTCTCAGAATCTTGAGATTCTTTTCTCTCTGTGTGTACTTATTCTTTTTGAAGGCAGAGACTTCAAGCAGTACTTCAATGAACCTGTTCTTCATCTGCTCGATGGTTTCTCCAGGTTTCATTTTGAATTCATCAAACTTGTTACATGCTAGAGACAGCTTGTTCTCAATCATTGCTTCAGAACCTAGACTGAGATCCCTTCGAGCTTCCCACATTTCTTTGGCTATATCAAGATCTTGGATCTTAGCCAGATGAGCTCCTTTTACAGTACTGGAAATAACTCCTTTAGCAAAATCATCTAGATTTGCTTCCCTTCTTTCTTCTGAGGTGTACTTTCTGGGATCTTTCAGTACAGTTTCTTTAACTGCTCCTGTCTCAGTAATACGAGTAGTTTCTTCAGTAATGGCCAATGGTCCTTCTTCTATTACCTTCCACATCAGGCAGTGATGAGCTTTGAGACACATCTTGATTCTGAAACTCCATTCTCTGTAACCTTGGATGGAGAATTCTTCGCATGCCCTGTTAACAGATGATTCCATAATGACAGATAGGATGCAAATGATGAAAAAGATTTTCTAGATCTATTCAAGTAGACCACGCAGGTATTAACCTTGTGAAACAAAACAATGGTCAGTTTGAACCACCGCTCTGATACCACTTGTTGGTCCCGAAAGAGCAAGGTTTGGTGTATGGGGGGGGGGAATACACCAAATACAAACTTTTCAGTTTTCTTGACTAATTCAATCAGAGAGATGTAAGCTTTCTGAATTGCAGATTGCTCAAGGTGATAGATCAGATT
>JAPKLX010000412.1:133195-160532 GCA_026898415.1 Leonotis leonurus | reverse complement strand
GAAGCAAGTCTCAACCAGAAAGTTGAAGCAAGTCTCAACCAGAAAGTTGAAGCAAGTCTCAACCAGAAAGTTGAAACACGTCTCAGGCAGAAAACTGAAGCAAAACAACTTTAACAGAAAGTTAAACCAGAAAGTCTCAAACAGAAAGTTGAAGAATGTCAACTGTAACAGAAAGTTGAATCAAAGAAATCTAAACCAGAAAGTTGAAAGATATCAACCCAGACAGATTGAACCAGAAACTCTTAACCAGAAAGTTCAATCAGATCAACACTCAAATACTGAAATCAAATGAAATGTCTCTGAAATCCCAAAGTCTCAATAAGTCCCTCGTGCCACAAAAGGAATAGAATCAATCAAGACGAGAAAAGGAAAGCTATCTGTCAAACGATCTGCTTACCATATTTGGAAGATTCTGTCAAACGCATTAGAAGGCAAGAGGAGACAATCTAGGGATCCAATTTCCTTGATTGGTGAAATCGCATTTACTTCAAATCAATCAAGTTCAACGGTCAGAATTTCAAATTCTGCACCTATAAAAGCTCGGAACAAAGATTGGCAGAAATGTACCCGAATAAGCTTGCTATATCATTTTAAAACTACTCTGCCCAGAAATCATCTCATCCATCGAAGCATTTACTGAGAGAAGATTTCAACCAGATCGTGTTCCGAACTGTTCGTGATCATAATCACCCCTCGATTCAAGTCTGTCTTATCGAGAAAGAAAGGAGATCTCTGCTAGCTAGTAGTTTTCTAGTGGATTAACGTGAAGAAATCTTGTTTACAGTAGTTTTCTGTAAGTTGTAAAGGGACACGACCCTTATTCGTGCATAAGTTTCAATCAGGATTGTATTTGAAACTTGTGGCTCGTTCTCAGCGAGTATAAATAAGAAGAGTATCCTAGTAGTGGATATCTAATCCAGTTTGGATTAGACCGTAGACGTAGAGGGTTTCCCGAACCACGTAAAATAACTGCGTTATTTACTTTCTGTATTTTCATTTCAGTTGTTTTATTCACTATCTGTCATACTCATTCAAGCTGCATTCTTAATCAATCTTATAAATTCTTGGTTAAGTTTTCTAAAGGTTTTCTAAACAAGAGCACCGACTAAGTCCACCATTATTCCGCACACAATACACTATTGGAGAACAAGATTACTCTTACTTTGTGCTTTGTATTACTCTCTCGAGAGATTCTGTTTGGACATAACACGATTGATTAGATAATCGAGCTGGTCTGACATATTGAGCAATCTGTAATACAGAAAGCTTAAATCTCTCCTCTTAATTAGTCAAGTAAACTGAAAAGTTTGTGTATTTGGTGTATTCCCCCCCCCCCATACACCAAACCTAGCTCTTTCGGGACCAAGATCTATAACTTCTTGGTATATTAAACCATAATTCCTTTTAACTAGTTTAAATTCTCAATAATTAACTAAAATATTCAAAATATAAATAATATTCGCGTTCGAATATCATTTATTTCGGAACTTAAAAAGACGGGGTATTACATTGATCTTTCTTGTTTCTAAGATTTATTACTTGATCTAGTATTTTTTTTTCCTTTCTGGTACGAATTTTATGGTACTAGGGGATTTCTCTGAGTGGCCTGGATATCCTAATCCAGATGTACCCTGTTGTTGCAGGTTGATTAGCAACTTAGAGCATTCATCACTCTTGTAAATCATTTCCTTCCCTTTCTTTATCTTCTCTTCAGCCACGTTGTTTCTTGTAATGAGATCTTTGACCTTGAAGTTTAGAGAGTGAATCTCATTGTCTTTTCCTTTGATCTGTTCTTCCAGATCAGCTATTTGAACAGCGAACTGGGTGTTAGCAGTACTCAGTATCTGTCTGATTTCTTCATCCTATCATTCTCTTCTACTACCTCTCTAAATAATCTCTTGATGCTCGAGTAGCTTTTGAACATCTCATTGACCTCATCCCAAGAATATTCATCTTGATCTTCTATTTCCTGTTCCAGATTATTATCATTTGAAGAAATAGAGTTGCAAGAATTTACCTCTACTTCATCTAGGTCGTTGTCTAGTCCTACATAACATTCATCCCAACTTTCTTCATCATTGGCAAAGAATGCTTCATCATCCTCTGATGAACTATCTGATAGATGGCTTGAGCTGCTAGAGTCTTCTTCTGCTATCATGGCTTTACGTTGAGCTCTTAGTTTCCGATCCCTCTTAGCTCGTAGTTCTTCTCTTTGACTTTTAGATAGGTCTGGGCAATCTGTTTTGAAATGACCTGTTCTCCCACAGCCATAACAAGTATAGTCATTAGGATTAGTGATTTTACCAATACTTCTACTTTCTATTTTGTCATCTGATCGTTCTGCTTCTTTGTTCTTCTGGTATCTGCTTTTGTTATCTTTGTAGAACCTTCAATACTTTCTCGATCTGATTTCCATCTTGTCCATTCTCTTGGCAATCATTGAGAATTCCTTGAGTAACTTATCATATCCCTCCTTCTTCTGGTGCAGCAGATGATTCTGATTCATTTGTTTTGCACTTCGCTTTGAAGGCAGTCTCTTTCTCCTTCTTTGAGTTGTTCTCGTTCTTCTTACTGGAGGAATGGTCTGGTCCGTGAATCCTTCTGATGTCACATTCATGGATAGCCAGATGATCAAATAGTGCTTCTACGGACAGATCGTTAAAATCAGCACGTAGAGGTTGCATAGCTAAGTAAATCTCCCAGCTTGGTGGTAGAGCTCTAAGAATCTTGAGATTCTTCTCTCTCTATGTGTATTTATTATTATTGAAGGCAGAAACTTCAAGTAGTACTTCAATGAACCTGTTCTTCATCTGTTCAATGGTTTCTCCAGGTTTCATCTTGAATTCATCAAACTTGTTACATGCTAGAGACAGCTTGTTCTCAATCATTGCTTCCGAGCCTAGACTGAGATCTCTCAAGGCTTCCCACATTTCTTTGGCTGTGTCAAGATCTTGAATCTTAGCCAGATGGACTCCTTTTACAGTACTGGAAATAACTCCTTTGGCAAAATCATCAAGATTTGCTTCTCTTCTTTCTTCAGAAGTATACTTTCTGGGATCTTTTAGTACAGCTTCTTTGACCACTCCTGTTTCAGTGATACAAGTTGTTTCTTCTGTAATGGCTAATGGCCCTTCCTCAATTACCTTCCACATCAAGCAGTGATGAGCTTTGAGGCACATCTTGATTCTGAAACTCCATTCTCTGTAACCTTGAATGGAGAATTCTTCGCATGCCCTGATAACAGATGACTCCATAATGACAGATAGGATGCAGATGATGAAAAAGATTTTCTAGATCTATTCAAGTTGACCACGTAGGTATTAACCTTGTGAAACAAAACAATGGTCTTATGAACCACGCTCTGATACCACTTGTTGGTCCCGAAAGAGCAAGGTTTGGTGTATTACAGACTTTTCAGTTTACTTGACTAATTAGAGAAGGAGAGATTTAAGCTTTCTGTATTACAGATTGCTCAAAGTTACAGACCAGATAGATAATCCAATCGATCTGGTTCTAACCAAGCAGAATCTCTCAAGTGAGTAACACAAAGCAGTGAATAAGAGTAATCTTATTCTCCAACAATGTATTGTGTGCGGAATAATGGTGGACTTAGTCGGTGATCTTTGTTTAGAAAACCTTTGAAGACTTAACCGAATATTTTAGAGATTGATTAAGAGAGCAGTTTGAATGAGTATGACAGATAGTGAATAAAAACAGCTGGAATATGAATGCAGAAAGTAAATAACGCAGTTATTTTACGTGGTTCGGGAAACTCCCTACGTCCACGGTCTAATCCAAACTGGATTAGATATCCACTACTAGGATACTCTTCTTATTTATACTCGCTGAGAACGAGCCACAAGTTTCAATTACAATCTGGTTGAAACTTATGCACGAATAAGGGTCGTGTTCCTTTACAACTTACAGAAAACTACTGTAAACAGGATCTCTTCACGTTAATCCACTAGAGAACTACTAGCTAGCAAAGATCTCCTTTTTCTCTCGATAAGACAGACTTGAATCGAGGTGCGATCATGATTACGAACGGCTTGGAACACGATCTGGTTGAAATCTTCTCTAATGTTTGAGATGATTTCTAGGCAGAGTAGCTTCAGATGATAGATGATCTATTCGCATGTTGTACCTGCCAATCTTTGTTCCGAGCTTTTATAGGTGTAGAATTTCGAAATTCTAACTGTTGTGCTTGATTGATTTGAAGTAAATGTGATTTCATCAATCAAGGATAGTGAATCCCCAGATTATCTCCTCTTGCCTTTTATTGGAGTTGACAAAATCTTCCAAGTATGGTAAGCAGATCGTTTGACAGATACTGCTTTCCTTTTTCTTGTCTTGATTGATTCTCTTCCTTTTGTGGCACGAAAGGCTTAATTTAGACTTTTGGGATTCATAGATACTTCATCTGTTTTCAACATTTGAGTGTTGATCTGGTTGAACTTTCTGGTTGAGAGTTTCTATTTCAACTTTCTGTCTGAGTTGATTTGCTTCAACTTTCTGTTAGAGTTGATTTGCTTCAACTTTCTGGTTGAGGCTTTCTGGTTCAACTTTCTGTCAGAATTGATTTCCTTCAACTTTCTGGTTGAGACTCTCTGGTTTAACTTTCTGTCTGCGTTGATATGCTTTCAACTTTCTGGTTGAGGCTTACTGAATCAACTTTTTGTTTGCGTTGATATGCATCAACTTTCTGGTTGAGGCTTACTGAATCAACTTTCTATTTGCGTTGATATGCATCAACTTTCTGGTTGACTCTGAACCTTCTGAATGTTTAAGATTCCTATTACATACAATCCAGATACAGGTAATACAGAACATGAATAATCCTAAGTGTGTTTTCGAGAGAACATCATCAAAACTTAAAATAATTTGTGGGGTTCCCAACAATAAGTCATCAGCTACCTAGTCTAGATAATGCAGGCTTGCTCTCTATCAGATTCACTTAATATTATAGTGATCTATTATATGGTGAGCAGGCTAGATCTAGCAAACAAAACATGAATTAAATCTAAGTGTGTTTCGAAAGAACATCATCAAAACTAAATTTTGTGAAGGGTTCCCAACACTTGCTTTTGTTAATTGTGAAGATCTACAGCGTGATCTCTGTGAACCTATTCTTCATCTTCTCAATGCTTTTTTTAGGAAGCACTCTAAATTCTTCAAACCTGCTACAAGCTTGGGAAAGCTTGTTTTCCAGCATCTCCTCCGATCCAACACACAGAGCCTTGAGAGCTTCCCACATCTCTTTGGAAGTTTTGTGATCTCTAATGGTTGCAAGGTAGATACCCTTCACCGTGGTTGAGATCAGACCTTTGGCAAAGTTGTCTAGTCCAACTTCTTTGCGTTCTTTTGTGGTGTAGTTTTGAAGGTTTTTGATAACCTTTTCATATATTATAGCTGCTTCTAGTCCTGAAGCTCCTTCGATTAACATTTTCTCCGTGTCATAGATAGGAGTGGGTCCATATTCGATGACGTCCCATATAAGAACGTGATGAGCTTCAAGACACATTCGGATTCTGAAGCTCTAGTATCTCTAACCCTAGATGGAGAATTCCTCACATGCTCTAATTAGATTAGAGTCCATAGTAACAAACAATTAGTGAATGATATGTTATGTATGATGGTTTTTCAAGATCTATCAAGAATGACCACAGTTTGTGAAATCTGGTAAAATAGATATAGTGATCAAGTTAGACACAATGTGCTGATACCGCTTGTTGGTCTCGAAAAGAGCAGAATGTTGGTGTAAGGGGGAATACACCAACTTCAAATTTTTCATTTTCTTGCAAGTATGAGTCAGACAAATCGTGATTACTCAACATAGAAAGCCAGTGATCTGTTGTTCTGTGATCTATGTTTTGGAAACACAAAAGAAGAACCAGATATGGGGCTTGATCTGTAAATTGTGTTCTTTGCTCGCAGATGATGCGAGTACATATTGTGAATAAATTGGTGGTTAAAGTGTGTTGCTCTATTTAGAAAAATCCTTCTTAATTAGTCAAGTGTTCTTTAGGAGGTTGTTTACAGATTATGCAATATCATAAATTATGTATGATAGATGATATGCATAAATCAAAAGTTGTAAAGTATTATAAAGAACACAAGGTTTTTACGTGGTTCGGGAAACCCCCTACGTCCACGGACTATCTAACTGATAGTTCTCTTCACTAACTCGTGAATACAAATTCTCGTTTATTTTGACTGGTTGAGGGCCAGTCACAACAACAAGTCTAAACTGGACTTGAGTTGTACACCAATAAACACTTACTGGGTTTACAAGTTTGAAGGTTCTTCTAAAAGCTTCAAGGCTGGAGGAAGATAGAACTAAATATTATAGTGCAATGTAACTTAATACAAGTTTAGTTCTAAGTGGGGTGTGTTCTAGCTTAAGGTAAAATTTGATATTAGCTAAGAACAATGGATTCTATAGTGCAGAAAAGAAATTAAGTGAAATGTTGCGAGTATAAAGGCTTGATAGTATGAACACTTCAACAGCTTGAATAGTTTTGCAGGGTTTGATCGCTTGGAATCCGGTGAGTTGTAGTAGAACTCTTGAAGGATTATTTATAGATGAATAAATCGCGAATTAGTTGTTTTAAAGCTTTGAATGCAGGAACTAGCCGTTGGATTGTACTCCTTGCTAGCGATGCGTCCTTTGTTGCCATTTAAGGTATGACATCGTTTCCCAGTATTCAAATTCTTTTACCATAATAAGTATATGAGAACAAAGCCTACGTGGCACCAAAGTGTACAAGAGAACAAATGATCCATTTAAGCAGATCATTCATCCCTTAAGCATGTCACAGATCACCCCTTGATTTGTGTGTTGAACAAATCATTCCATGATCTGTTTAGATTAAATCACCTTCTTTGATTTTGGGATACTCATGTTAGGCAGCATCTGGACAAAACGTTTCCTACGTTCAATGTCTGTGACAAAACGTCTCATTTGTTCTGTGTCTTGTACGATCTACTACAAGACCTAGTCTAAGTATAGATGCTCTTTAGATACAGATCGTGACTCACGTTCTGTTCTCTTTACATTCCAACATCTTTAGAGACTAAGTTTATTACAGATTGGGTTAGAACTAGATCGTGACTCACGATCTGATCCTTTACATGGTAATCTGTAAACTAACATAAGAGTAAAACTTATGTCTATGTTAATCTTCTATAGACATATCTTAACACATATCTTAATATCTTTACAGAACAGATCAACTTTCATACACATAATATACTATATTCGGTATTGGTAAACACTTAAGTAAATTCTTAGTGTGTATTTCAATAATCATCATCAAAACTAAACACTAGGATATAACTTGGAGAGAACATGAGTGATACTCTAGCAATAGTTGGTACCCAACACTCACTGAATGCCAAAGTGTTGGAGTTCAAAGAGAGAGGGCCAACAGCCACCACTAGCTAGTACCTAGTGGTCCCTATTAGTGGAAGGCTCAAGGAGAATATGGATCATGAGTCAAAAAACAGTCGCTAAACCCCTGACTGATATGAAGCCAACGAGCGCTAACATTGATGGTTGCAATACTTTTTTTTATTATTCTAGTATTTTATTTGTAATATAACTATTATTTAAGTCTTCTAGGTTTAGGGATGATTATTTCGTTATCAACTCTGTTATTCTCTCTGTACCTTTTCATAGTTTAGTTTTCCACTAGAGTTTGGAGCATCTTTCAATTCGGATTTAATTAATCATATGATTGCTTATGATCTTCTGATTAATCTCTTTTTTTATTTCTTACTTTTGATTGTGATGACGAATAGGAATGATCATATTTTTTATTTAGTGTTTAATGTTCTTGAATCCATAATCTGATGTGATGAATAATTACAAATTATTTAGTTAAATTGTATTTCTTTAATTTAAAAAATTAACCATTGTTTGAATTTCTTCACGTTAGAATAGATCGAGAGATAATTCTTTTATGAATCATTCTTAACTAAAATCGATTTTGATTGAAACACATAAATCGATTTTCTATTTATTTTGTTCTTGGTGTTTGTCTAGTTCAACTAAGAATAAAAAAGTTATTGGTTGGACAAATTTGAATGCACAAGTAATAAGTTGTGGGTTAGTTTCTAATACGAGAATTAAGAATTAACCGACTAGATATAATAAATATATCGGGACAGTAGAGTGTTTTGTAATAATTCAGAGGATTAAGTTTTTGATGATAGATGCATGTACTATTAGACTTTTTTTTCATAATCAAATTCTTTACCATATTTTTTGTAACGTCTCATTTTTTTCGATTTAAAATACTACATTCTCAACTATAAAAATAACTTTTTAAATCACATGAATAAAATATCTTAAAATAAATATAGCGTGGAAACCTTTAAAAAAAATGACAATTGAGTATTAAATAAAAATTAACATAAGTTTACTTTAAAATCAAATCCTCGTAAATATCTCTTTAACGGCAAATAAAAATATAATACAACTTTATAAGAGTAAAATGAAAATAATGTCATACTACAGCCACCACGCCGGTGTGCGACTCCTTAGCCTGAAAAGTATAATATAATAAGAGGGGTGGGTATATTCACATACTCAGTGAGGAACATGTAACAGCTCATATTTAAATGATACACAACATAATCATGCAAATGCATGTAGAATGTATAATGTATTGCACGGTGGGCTTTTACCCAATGACCCTTTCGAATCCTGAATCCTTTACTAAATCTCTGGCCTCGTATAATATATCTCGTATTTCACGGTGGACCTTTACCCCAAGAACTATTTCGAATCCCAAACCCTTTACTAAGTCTCTGGCCTTCGTACGTTTGCACAAGACTTTTCATAGATTAAAAGTAATTAACCAATCACATAGGTATTTGACATTTCAACATAACAAATCACGTATACAATATAAATATTAGCAATTACATTTAACTATAATAGACATCACTCACCTGATAAAATATTTTCACATAAATAGCAGATCATGGACAATTATAAGATCAAGAAGTCACGCCTAGAGAAATTCTAATAAATATGAAATCTGAAAGTCATATGTTGGAGAGGGGGTGATTGATTATAATTGAAGATGTGAAAAAGTAAATGATGATTTGAGAGATATATATAGAATTAGTGGGTAACTAGGGTTATAATTGTATAATAATAAAATAATTATAAGATATATGGATATCCTTAATAATATAACAACCTTAACTAAAAGATATAATTTCAAATTGGTCATACAAATTCAAAATCCACAATATTAAATATATACTATCTCAGTCCCGCTATTTCCGACTTGTTTCTTTTTAACGCGTAAATTAAGGATTAGTGTAAAAGATGAAAAAGTTATGGGGTCCACATATTTTAAAGGGTTACTTTTTACCATTTTGGGAAACAAGCTAATTATAGTGGGACAACCCAAAAGGGAAAACAAGCCGCTTTTAGCGGGGCGGAGGGAGTATATTTTTTCAAAATTTTGGGTCTTCACATTTTTTGTTATTAACTTAGATACTTTATTAAAGAATACCTTCAATAGAGTGTTTGTAATTTTTCATTTTATGTTTCTATGAAGTACATGTAATTGAAAAACATTGTTATATTTTCTTTGTGATATGATTTGAGAGTAGGTTATCAGTTAGTTTACGATATATTTTGTGATATGGCGAAAACATTTATATTGAACAAAAATTTTGCCAGACTGCCAAAGAAAATTTTCTATATTTTGATTATCTGCACTCGTGTGTTTCTTTTTTTTTCTTTTTTCTTTTTATTTATATATTTATTTCTTCCACCCTCTAATGTGTTTGATGTGATTGCTTTGTTTAGTTATTTTGCATGTAAGGTCACGAAACTTAAAAAGGAACTTATCTTTCATGTTCGACAATATTCGTAGATGAAATATGTTGCGATCAGTGACACTACAAGGAGAAAAAATATTAGGCAAAACTCTGGATCACCTGTTTTTTGGACAACAAACTCACCACTCCAAGTTCGAGGAGAATCACCCCAAAAAAGGGAGAGTAAGAAGAAGATATTGCTTCTCGTGCCGTGATAGGAGCGGCGACTTCTCCGATTGTTTTGGGGCTAGCAATTTGGGACCTACAAGTTGACATCCACTTCAGTTAGTTGCGAATCTTTTACGAATGCCGAATAAGAATGCACTGAATTTCATCTCCGAATAAGAATGCACTGAATTTCATCTAATAGTTCTATACGATAATCCAAATTTTTCCTCTTAACAAACTCAAGGAAGATCAACTAAAGATCCAATATTTTTCTTACGTTTTTAAGGATGGAGCTAAGATGATGGTTCTTATCCTAATTTCACTCGGGAATTTCCCCCTTTTCTGGCTGGGCGAGCACATCAGTTCTAACGTCCTTTCCTAATGGGCCCATGAGGCCGAACCCATTATTAACCGGGTCATACATACTCCTTAACTGTTTCGTACCACAACATCAACATGTTACATGTTTGGATCCTCTGAAGTTGCACAACTAGAAACTATGGCGCAAATTATGACTCTTCGTATCCTCCCACCAATCCGTGCTCACAACACCCAAACCAAAGCTCCAGCTCTACTCAAACCCGAGGCTTCGAACTCTTCAACTCACAGCTGGACTTCGCTCTCGCATTCCCTCAATTGCAACGGCAGGATCTCATGCCTTTTTTCCGACAATCGCAAACAGGTCCTTCTGCACTTTCAATTGCTCATTCTCTTTATCTCTCTGTGCTCAAGCTAACTATTTACTCGTTAAGGAGGAATTGAAATGGATTGGGGCCTATTTGGAATCAATACGCGGTTTTATTTTCATTTTCCCCTTGATTTGGCTGAAGGTGTTGGATGACCTTAACGAATTGATGTTACTTTTTTCATTTGAATTCAGATAAAGTTCTGCTGGGATGAGATATGATATATAATTGAAGAGAATATAATGAATATTTTACACCAGACGTGGTTTTATATTTGAATTTCGTTTTCCTGGGTGAAGTGAAGTCAATCGTTGTTCTCAGTGATGACTGGTATGAAATAATAGGGTGAGGATTTGGCAAATTTGATAGCATCCTTTAGGTGCAGTGTACGATTCTTGTTGTTGAAATAAGAATGTCGATTTGAATCAGCTGCAACTCACAGTTTTACAAAACTCTCTAACTAAATTCAATAGAATAGGCATATCGGCATATCCTAATTCAGAACTACTTTGTCTTAAGCTAACTGGTATAGGTGTTGTATGTTCAGGCATTAATTTGTATCAGATGGATCCATGAGTTATGAACTCAGAGCAATTGCATCTGCAGCTTCTTTATAGAAGTATATACAAGTGGTTCTCACTCTATGAAATTATGCCAATACTTCCACATATCATATGGTAATGTAGGAGAGATTTCTATGTTTCGCTGGGAATTGTTATTTCATAATAGGGAGTAGGGACCTATTTCTTCTTTTCTCTTCAAGCTTGCTACTTACTTCTATTCAACTA
The DNA here is from genome assembly GCA_026898415.1 of Leonotis leonurus. Lineage (NCBI taxonomy): Eukaryota > Viridiplantae > Streptophyta > Magnoliopsida > Lamiales > Lamiaceae > Leonotis > Leonotis leonurus. The sequence goes on along the minus strand of JAPKLX010000412.1, from coordinate 149,050 downwards.
CTATGCTATTTTATTCTTTTTGAGAGTTCTAAGCTCATTTTTCTAATTTTGAATTTCCAAATTTTCAATATATATTGGATAATCTATGCAAATTGCTTATTGTGGATGGTGAAATGTAATTAACTGATACTCTTATTATTGGAAACCTTTGGGAGGATCAAGCCTGGCTTTCAAAACAGTTACTAGAGACAAGGAAAAGTATTAAAACAAATACTAGAGACACAGAAAAGTATTGTAATAGTTTCAAAATTGAGAACTTTATTCAACTATATAACATTTCATAGAAAAGAAAATAAAAGCAAAAGGCTTATAAATATCACAGTAAGGTAGCAGTGCAAATGTATCAAACAGTCCAATGTTAAAATGTCATTTCAAATCAATTCAAGCCAAAACACAAGAACATGCCTCCTGACTTCCATAGATCACAATATTAGGTAGCACTTGAAAAAGAGAGGTACAATGACTTTAAATTCATCAGTCAATGGCTCCGTGCATCATGTAATCTATTAAGCTTTCCATAAAAGGACAAACATCACAGCTCTGCATCTGGAAGCCGACTGCCCAAATCCTTCAGTCATTTTCTTTAAACACTAAGATAATGACAATTTCACATTCAGCATTACATAAGTAATAATAACTTAGCATTTTACTTGCACCATGATTGGTAACGTAAGACTAGTATCAGGTGCCTTAAGAACTCAAGCCTGTTAAGTGTGCGTGTGTTCCTAGTGGTAGGAAGTTACTATTCGAGACAATAGGTCCTGGGTTCGAGTTCTCCGCGACGTGGCTTTGTAATTTAAATTTAATGTAATCCCCTTTTTAAAACTTTAAAGAACTCATGCCCTTATACACGTGCTACTTGTGAGTCATCATTTTACTCCCTTTGCATACAACTCCATATGATTACAATTAAGATTTACCCCACCTTGATGATGAAAAAAGTGACTATGCTTAATTGGAAATAGTTCTATGCAGATGTGTAGTACCTAGCATGTATGTTTAACACACTTTAAATATCAAGCTCATTAGGAAATTAGCTAGAAATATGAGCCCCCTTCAGAATTATAACTAGATAGTGTAAAATTATGAAGTTTCATTTGTTAAAAATGCTACATTTCTCCCTCCAATGGTTCTAAACTTATTCTCAACTATTAGGACTCTATGACTTCTCAGCTTTATCCTCACACAAGTTATGTTCAACAACTTAAAGTCCTAAACCAAACTCTAAAATTCATTTCCTTGACATTATTGACATGAATTTTCAGCAATCACTTCACTCCATAATCTGTCAACTTGCCGCCACGGCCCACAGCTTGATCATTAGTTGAGTGGCCTGAGCTGTTCTAAAACTTTTTGCCTGCAAGGCACTGTTAGAAAACTCAAACAGGTATTTGGCCTCTAACGTCAAAAACCCAATCCCATGGACTCCAAGGGTGATTACTGTTTTTAGGCGGCTAGGTGGCAGGCTTTGAGCAAGTTAGCAACAATATTCAGTTTTTCGTTTATTACTTTGGGTTTTAAGTGGATTCTCTTGTTTATTAATTTTCGTACTTCGCTTCATACTTCATGGCTTAATCGAATGTAGTATACTCTGAGATAAAGTGATATTGTATATATCTATAGTCCAAGCCAAAGTAGGGAACACAGTTCTCCACTTTTTGGAACATTGTCCATAGATCCAACATTTTCAGGTTCAAATGGAAGCTAACAGCTTTATATACAACTTCACTTGTTATCTATGCCTAAAACCAAGCTTAATTTAACAACTTTTTTTTAATATAATCAATAGCGTGCACAGAATTCTATGGAAACACAGGAGTGAGCTGCTGCCAGCATTTCTTATTATTTTTTCAGGTTTGCGCCAAGATGTCTTTAGAGAATTGTAAAGTAATAAAATAGTAGTACTGTAGATAAATATATATATATATATATATATATATATATATATATTTCATAAACTCCCATATATACAGGGAGAAAAACTAGGGTTACAAGATAAACAGGTCTAACTAGTGAGCTTACATAATAATTTATTAGAAACCCTATGTACATAAGGTAAATTCTCTTAACACTCTGCTCAAGCGGGAGCATACTGCTTGCATCAATAGTTTAGGTTTTGATGGATGACATCATGATTCATGTAATGAAGTAGGGCAGAACTGAAACAAGTAGGCATTCAGTAGTAGTCACAGAACCAAAACATATCAGCAGTCAGACTTTTTTGCTATTTAAAGGGTTACTTTTTGCTATATTTAGAAGCAAACCAAAATGATTTCGGGACAACCTGAAAGGAAAACAAGCTGAAATTAGTGGATGGAAGGAGTAATAAAATAATCTCTCTCATATATATATATATATATATATATATATATGGAAAAAAATTAGGGTTGCAAGATAGACGGGTCTAACTAGTGAGCTACATAATAAATTTACTAAGAACCCTAGGAACATAAGGTAAATATTCTAACAAGAATCATCACTCATATGTTTTAGGAGCTGATGGAAGGAACTAGGAGCATGGTAGAAAAAAGAGGTACAAAATAAGCCAAAGAAAGACAAAAACAATTGCTTGTAGTTGTACAACCTTAACTTACTACCAGCACCCATACACCTCAAGTAAGTTTTGATTTTTTCATATAGCATCATGGTGGAGTAAATGATTGAACATGCAAAGAGCTTAGAAGCTGAATGAGAGTATTCAGGACTTGAAACTGACAAAGGAGAAAGAGAAAAGAGTGGGAAAAAACACTAAAGAGCAAAATTAATGAGCTAGATTAGATAAATGATGAAATTAGGTAGTAGGTCGATGTCTTTTCTATCTGTAGATGTGAGTTGGTTCTGAATTGTGTGTGAGAAAGGGGTGCGAGGCTAAGACTATCATTTTCTTACAAAAATATCATTATAACACTACGCACACACGTGTGTTAAAACAATATAATTCCTAATGTTTCTTAGGTTTTAAAATTATTATGATGTTGATAAATAAAAGTACGAACTTCAAGCAACATAAATAATGATAATATACTAAGCATTTGTAATTATAATTTAGCATAGGATTCATATATAAAGAAACATTTTGGATTACTCCCCATAATTAAATATTTTAGTCCCAACATAATTTAAATATGTAATATCACCACGGATCAATATTTTATTTAGGCTAAAACAATAAGAATCCTGTGCTAGGGACCAGGATGAAGACCAAGGTCATTCTGTAGTGAGCTTGAATAAATGTAGACTATTTGTGAGAATAATTGCAATATCTAAAATATTCTATAATTAAGTAAATTATACAATTATAACTTAAATATGGACTAAAGAATTAATCAGTTAAATTATTGCAAGCATTTGGAATATTGCAGTTGTATTTATAAATTATAGAATCGTTGCAACATGCAATCAGGAACTTCATAAATATTAATTAATAATTAATCCTGCAAGGCTATATAAGGTTTTGATTTCAGAGGCGTAAGCATAAATTTCAGATGCAATTTTCTTATATGGTTGCTATTTAATCTATTATATATATGTTAATTACAATTTACAGGAACAAGCTCGAAAAGCCTTAGAAGGTGCCCTTGGTGGGAAGAAAGCGGAGTTGGAGAAATGGAATGAAGAAATTAAAAGGAGAGAGGAAGCAGGTGGAGGAGGAAACTCTGGGGGAGGCGGTTGGTTTGGATGGCGTAGATGGTTTGGTGGATCAGATGATGGTCATTTTTGGCAGGAAGCACAACAAGCAAGTCTTACAATATTAGGCATTTTTGTCGTGGTAATCATCCTTCTCAATATCATTCCAAAATTTTCATTGCCGCAGTCTAGTTTATGCTTCTCTTTCTTTCATCACTTTCTATTTGTACTCTTAATCTCTTATTGAAGACCTTATATATTTTTACTGATACAGTACCTCATTGTGGCAAAAGGGGATGTACTGCTTGCTGTCATTTTTAATCCTCTGTTGTTCGCTTTGCGAGGGACACGGTCTGTGTTTTCTTTCTTGATGTCAAAGATAACAAATGGGCAAAATTTTAGTACACCACAAGAGGAAGTGGCAATAGACGTTTCAGCAAAAGACCGAGTAGTGGGAAAATGGGGAGGCAATTGATTTTATCCAGGTGAAGTATGTGCATCCCACAACAAATATCATCATATCATTTTCATAATACTAGCAAAATGGTTTGTGAGCCAGATAAAAGCTATGGATTTAGATCATACATACATAAATATATATTATAAATAGTAGATGGATCTTATCATAACTTTCAAGAACTCTAGATGTAAAATGATACTTATGTATCTTATACCGAATAAATAAAACCTGAATGTATATGTACTTATAGGTAATCTCAAAGTTTGTTGATTACGCTGTTACAGTAATGATAGATAAAGGGGGTCTTTCTTACCTTTTGCAAGAGTGTCACTTTAACATAGAATGTCATATATAGAACCCCTGAATTCTGTAAAGAAATTCGTGTAAATTGGTGCAGTTACTATATATCTCACCCAGTTTTGCATGGTCATATTCAAAAATTGACTATGGATAATCTAGTTATGTGTTTTGTTTGTTCATAGTTGTCTTACATGTTTACTGGAAGTTGTGCACAATCAAATCCATTGAGCATGTATTCTTATGTTTTGGAATATTTCGGCAGCTTGTGTAAAGCATGAATTATTGTGTATCAAGTGTTATTTTTATTTAGCATGAATCAAAGTGATTATGAACACTAGGAAATGATGTCCACGACCACATATGAGAACATGTTTATGGCTATGATACTTATCATGGTCACAAGCACCGGAGAATCACTCTAAGATGACGGTTATCACTAAATAATAACTATTGATAAAGGATATTCTTTTATTATCTTGAAATCAAATGGAATAGTCAGTTGATTCTTAACCTTACTCCTTAGTATGTAACAAAATTGACTATGTTCTCTTGTTAGTAGTGGTTCATATGAGTGGATCTTGATCAGTCAGATTCTTGATCGGATACATTCTAGAAATACCACTTAGGGCGAAGCACAAACTCCACTTATGATGTGTTCGTTTGCTTATTTGAATTGTATCGGCATCTATGCTCGTTTAGCTAATAACTAATAAGTATGATGTATTATACAGGTGCTACTGAAGATGTTCTTTCTTTGTAACATTGCAAATCAAATACTGTCCGTGGTATAAAATGAGATTTTGAAGAACGAACACTGGGAAGAAACAGTTCGGATTGCTTACAAGCCTATATAAGGTTTTGATTTATAATTTAGGTGATGATATTTAAGTTTATATTCAGGTTGTGTACCGTTTGTCTTTTCATTAGGAGATATCCCTTTTATATATGACAATATTAGAGGGACTTGAGGTCTGCAGTTTTGTAAGACATAAGAACTTCATGTTGGCATAATTCGCCACTAAATGATAGAGGAATCGTGCCTCATTACACCTTTTTAACCCATTTTTCTATACACCAATGGTCATGTCATGGATGTAGAATTGTACCAGCAGCTCTCCAATTAATAATAAATAAATAAATAAAATTTCATTTTTGTTTCCTAAAATGCATGGTAATACTATGGCCCCTTTGCTTAACGTAATAATTGCTATTAATTACATTCTTTTAATTGATTAAAAATTTTCGGGGTAGTCCTTGGGTTCTGAACGTCTATAAATATAAAGCTTCGGGTTAACTGTTCATAGACAAAATTCCATTTACTTGCATTTGAATCATCTCTTATTAAATTTCATTAAACCAATTTGACAACTCGGTTTAATTGAGGTTGATGATCGTTAGATTATTAACTCTTTTTTAAACACATCTCATATCCACAAATATCAATATAATTTATATTATTAATTATTCTATAATCAAATTGCTAAAGGCATAGCTTACATAAGCTCTTGATTAGAGAGAGGTATATCCTTGAATCTATTTGAGATATGCCCGGCAGAACTCTTATAAAAGTGAGTGGTTTGTTTGTCTTTGCAGGGCTGGTGGGCTCTGCGGAGCAGAGCTCGATTACCTTTTATTGGACTTTCTTGTATAATAGATTTTGACTCGGTAGATTATTCTATATTCTATTATGCATCCGCGGGTTTGCAGATGCGTGCATTTCATGACCAACAAATCTGACACCTGTCAGAGATTGTCTCACATATACCCTACAAATCTGACAGCCACGTAAGTAAAACTCTAACAATCCGGTGGGACCACAGCTGATGTAGCTCTACTCTATTGGAGAGGATTCAACAACTTGTACTATGAATCAAAGGTTGTTATCTTTGTAAGATTACTCTTTTACCCTCTATATCTTATACTATATATATCCCATTCATTTTCATTTCAAAGGTTAGCTACTTTAGCCCTGACATATACTTTTACTCGCACTCATTGCATAAAACTCTTTCAAGTCTACTACGAGCTGACTTGAGCGTCAGAGATTTTTCCCGGAGAACTCCAACCATTCTCCAGTCTTGTTTTGCAGGCTCTGCCAGCTGAATTAGGACCGAGCTATTCGTGATAACATTCAAGTGTGACATCTGAGGTATAAACTCCAAAACACTTGGTGTTTTCATGCCTTTTCTCTTATTATTTGTTGTGGGTTAATTCATAATCCAACAAATGGCGTCGTCTGTGGGAACTTGGCTGAGAAGAGGAGGCGAATTCCCTCTCCTTGATGTCTTGTTTCTTGGTTAGAATTGTAAGAATTTAAGCTTTGAAATTTGAGAAAAATCATGGCTATAAAGCCAAGGCGATGAAGCCAGACCTGAAAATCATGATGATGAAGTCATTAAAATCATGGCGATGAAGCCAAACCTTGATAAATCATGGCGATTAACCCAACCTCTTGATAAATCATGACGATGAAGCCAGACCCTTAATAGATTAATAAAACGTATTTTTATTAGTTTCCTCTCTAGCTTAGAGCTCTCTTGGTCTTGTCTCTTTGCTCGTAAGGGCTGGAGATTAAGTCTAGGATAGCTCTGCGCCCTAGCATTGTGTGAGTCAGACCTGATAAGACCTAGCGCCACTAGGCAAAGATTTGCACTCCCCAGCGGAAATCCTAGCAACCCCGGGCACACCGTGCAACCCCCATGAAATATGATGTTTTTTGGTTGATTTCAAGGTTTTGCAACTTTAAAATGTTAACTACAAGAGGTTTTCTAAATTTGTTGATGCATATGAAATGTCTTTCGGCAGACGTCAAGGAAAGATGGATAATCAATCCGGAGATTGCATACGAAGCCCCCATCCATAAGTGAGTGTTCCCAAAGGTGAAACGCCAGAAGCATGAGCTGTACAAAATAGCAGCCTTGGTGAACCAAAACTTAGTGAGAGCATGGGTGATTCCAGATACCCCTAATAGTCGACTGGAACCTCCGAAGCAACAAAGAGAGGGACCACGAATTGTGAAAGTAAGATCAGCGGAGGAAGAGGGGAATTATGATCCTACTTATAAACCCCAAACCGATTATGTTGTGAGTTTGGAGACGCGACAAACTATTCTAGAGCAACAAAAGAGGTTGGAAAAGCAAGATGCTTTGATAGAGGCAATGATGAAGAAAATTAAAGAATTAAGAAATAAGGAGCCTGTTGTACAAGAATACTCTGAGTAGAGCACCCCACACACACGTTCTGTCTCGGAGAAGGCACCACCCCTGTCAAAGAAGGACAACAGACCCATGCAGCTATTGAGGTCTGACAGTCCGTTCTTGGAAGAAATCCAGCTGGATCCACTCCCTAGTAACTTCAGGCCTGTTAATTTCGAGTTTAAGGGAAACAGTGATCCAGAGGAACATTTAATGAGGTTTGACAACATAGTTTTGCTGCATCAATACACTGAAGGCGTAAAGTGTAGGGTCTTTTTAACTACTTTAGTTGGCCCTGCTCAGCAATGGTTTAAGCAGCTTCCTGCTAATTCCATTTTTTTACTTTGAAGATATGAGAAATTTGTTCATGCATCAATTTGCAAGCATCAAACAGACTACCAGAGGCTCATTACATTTGACGACAATAAAGCAATAGCAGCAGGAAACTTTAAGGGAATATTTGACCAGATTTAATTTGGCGGTACTGGAAACGCTAGATGTGCATCCATCCATCAAGGTGCATGCATTTTTGGAAGGAATGAAAAACGGTTCAATTTTTCATTCATTGGTGAAAAAGCCACCTCGTGATTTTAAGGATCTTCTTTCTCGAACAGAAAAGTACATACATCTTGAGGATGCTCGTACATTTCAAAGGGTGGAGCAATTCAATTATAGGAAAAATAAGAAGCCACAAGAACGTGGCAAACTCCTCATGAAAGAAGAAGGACAGAGGACAAGAGGAGACTCACATCTGATTCTCGCAGACCTTTTGAAAGGTCGGTTGACTCAAATTACCCTCCCAAGAAGCAAAAAAGGAGAAAGTTCACTCTGGAGCGAAACAAGATAATAAACGAAGAGGTCCAGAAACTTCTTGAAAACGGAAGATGGCCAAGGCATGGTGCCGAGACACGTCGTGATGTGGTGCATGACGTTGCGTCGGGGCAATGTGAGTGTTGCCCCATTGTGCCAAGAGGAGTGGCACATGAATGATACGTGGGATGTTTGGAAGGCACACGCATCACTTGGTCGTGAGTTGGCCGAGAGGTGTTCGAGAGATGCCGAGATATAGCAAGAGACGGGCGTCGGGTCCTGTCGGGCCTGGCGCGCGAGTGTGGCGTGAGCCTAGTGCGGGAGGATGGTGCGTGACATGGCTGAGGCATGGCCGAGACGTGTGCCGAGACATGTGCAAGATGTGGCCCGAGACATAGCTGAGGCGTGGTGCCGAGCGGAGTGCAAGCGAGACCAAGTGGCGCGTGCCAGTGGCCAAGACCTTGCCGAGTGCTGCGCGAGGGTGGCGCGCGCCAATGGCCGAGACATGCGCGAGCTTGCCACGCAGGCGACAGGCGCGCGCGGTCTGCGACATTAGCTCACGGGAGCGTGGGCATGGCGCGGGCCACCAAGTATTGTGCATGCCACAATCTAACAGGAGCGCGCCGCACGGGCCACGGAGCGACAGGTGCACAATGCGTGGGCGCAGAGTGCGGGTAAGACCAAGTCAAAACCCGTGTGCGCTGAGTGCGGGCGAGCAGTTAGAGGACCGAGTCAAATACCTAACAGCCACTCCACCCTTCAGGCCGATGATCGGATCAAGGCCGCGCCGGATGGCCCCACATATAAAGAATATACATCTCGTGCAATCCTACAACAACAATACCACTAACCATGTCGTACAGAGAAAGAATATACATCTCTTCACAGCACGAGGTCGTGCCAATGCGACCAACCTTGCTAAAAAGATCAATACCGGCGTTCTAGATATGTGCTAAAGACATCATTCTATGGTGGTAAAACCTTTCTAATTAATTCATTATGATGCATGGCCGAAAAGAACAACCTTGACCTCCTACAAAGTTCTAACACTTCCTTGCAGGACATTGTTAGAATTACATTTGGGCTTGATCCCCTCAAAGGGTATGTTGGCAGCTCCACGAAGCGCATCTCGGAAACTGACATCGAGTCACACTTTCCAATCGGAAAAAGAAATTCTAACCATCTCAATCAACTCTTTTTCGCCCAATTAAAGAAGGAAAACTATACCTACTCAAATCAACTAAATCTCTCCTACCGGCATGTTCCACCCAACAGGCCAAGGCCCTTAGCGCATCCTTGATAAGACCATACGATCCAATCGGATAAAGATAGAAACGTTCAACAAAGATTACTACGAGAATAACAACATGAACAAATAGATAGCGAAAAGAGTTAACATACATAAGCATACAAAATACTCGGGCACCCGATAGATAAGTGAAACTGAGGCACCTGAACGGATCCGAATAATAAGACTATCATCTTGATATTACAACATAAAATACGAATAATTGTCTTGGGAAGAAAGGTTAATATGACTAACTAGTCATCAAATGTGAACTCGACTATATTCAGCTCGGCCATATCCCCGGCGAGACCATCGGCCTCAACATCCTCTAGCTCTTTGTCCCTCTTACACTCCTCGTACCCATCCACGTAATGGGAAACGTCCATCCCTCCCTCATGATGATGTCGGAGGTACTCGAGGGAAAATAGGCTGTTGCAGCGAAATTCAGTATTGAGCTGAACGGAGATGACCCTGTTGTCGAGCTCTCTTACCTTGGCCTCAAGCGTGCTTACCTTGGCCTCGAGTGTCTGATACTTGACCTCGTCTTCACGAACAGCCCTATCATTTGCGTCATTCGCATCCTCCAAATCTTTGATCATCTTGGAGGCATCTTTCTTGTACGCCTTAGCCTCCTCCGCTTCGGCCTAGAAGCTAGCTTGTTCGGCCTTCAAAGTCTTGATCGTGTTCATCAAAGACTTTATCTTATCCATCAGATACCCAATCATCTAGGTCAGCTACAAAAAAAAGAATATCTAATAAACTACGAGAAGTGCGAAATGATGAATAAAAGAAAGGTCAATCGGACGTACCTTGAAGGCAATGGCGAAGCAGTTCTCCACCACAACACTATCGCCCTGATGCTCGAAGTAGGCACGATCTCCAGGAAAGATAAGCTTCTCAGCCTTGCTCAATATAGGGCCGAAGTATATGTTAGGGTTTTTATACCTCAAAGCATGCTTTATACTTAGACGTTGTATCAGACTTGTTTTCAATTGCACTTGAATGAGAATAAATGTTTTTATCATCAATCTGTCATTTATTATTGTTTTATATATTGAATTGCAAACAAGTCCATTTATTACAATTGTAGACTGTGTGGTGTATCGATGATCACGAAAGGTAACAAAGTCGGCTCCTTTGTAATATAAAGTCATAGTCTAGACAGACTTGGACAGTCTAGTCGGTAAAGATTGCGATATCATTTTGATGAGAGAGCTGACCTTAGCCCGCATAATGATATCGGTATGTATAAGAGGATACACATTCTTTGCGTATACATATTGAGAGGTTTCACAATGAGATAAGTTCCAACGTGTTGATACTTAGAACGAGGTCTCGAAAATTAATTCATTTCTTAATCTGTGACGATGACATTAGTATAGGCGGTTGATTATACGCTACTTTGATTCATCAACGCTTGCGAGTTTTTCGTAACTCTAAATAGTGCTTTAATCTAATTATGGATTTGTCCAAGCCCATATTAATTTTGAATATAATTCAAATTTGAATTTGAATTATAGTTGTAACTGCAAGAGATAAAGAGGGAATTATGGTTCTATTATTTGAGATCTAATTCATTCTCCTTAGAAGCCCTATCCTAGCACACTATTTCTATAAATAGAGAATAAGAAGAAGCTACTTTCTCTCTCCTGAGTTTTGAAATCGGCGCCCATAGAGAGGATTTCACCCTTTCTATTTTCGAAAATTAAGAGCATTCTACGCTCCAATTTTCGATCTTCTTTTTCTCTAAATTACTTGATAGTTTCACCCACACAATATTCTAGTAAGTAGACGGAGAATAGTATAGAAGTTCTTAAGGTTAGATTTGGTGGAGATTCAAGAAGGAGATTCGAACGGTGTGGATTGTGGTTCGATAGCTAGTGATTCAAATCGCTTCTCTACAAGTTGAGGACTTGCGTAAGAGAATGTATAATTTACATAATTCTGCATTATATTATCCTATGTGATTTAAGAATTAATTATTCATGTGATTTATTAAACATATGGATCATGCGTTTTCGTAAGCTCCTCATATGGGTTCCATCAGTTGGTATCAGAGCCGGTTATATGATTTTAATTTATTATATGAATTGGATTTAATTCTTAATTATTTACCTATGATCGTAATTTGATATTAGGGATGCTAGATTTATTTTTGGCATTATATCATGATATTACGTGACTTATATGATTTAATCCTCTTGTTATTCATTTTTTTTCGTTCTTCGGTGCCTGGTTTGTGGCTTAAAATATGTAATCACACGAGGGTTGACCGTGTTAGACTAAGAATTATTTTATTTTTCCATGTATTTCATTTAATTATGTAATTGAGTGGGAGACAAACAACAAGATGAGAAACGAAGGCCAAAATCGGGCCACGGCATCACCGTGGGGTCCCCCGGTAAGAGCACGGCGCTACGCAGCCCAGGCGAGGTACGAGCACGGCACACGGCACCAGCACCAGGTAGGCGTGCGGGCGCACGGAGCGACACGAGGCGGCCCGAGGCGTGGGACATCGCGCATAGCACGGTACCTGTCACGCCTTGGCGCTGCTAGCGCGAGGGGCGACTGGCACAACGGCTAGGGCGGGCGCCAGCGCACGCTGGCGCGCCCGGGCAGGCACTGGCCCTCAGCAGCCTCTCGGTCAGGCCACGAGTGCCTCGGCAGGCTTCGGCCTTGCCTTGGAAATGGCGCGCGGCCCTCGGCAGCCCCTTGGAAACCCTCGGCAACACATGTGACGCATCGGCAAGCCTCGACAGCGGTGCAAGAGGCTTAGGCAGCCCTTGGGCGTGTCTAGGTAGCCCCAGTTGCGGGCGAGACGGGCCTGGGGCTAGCCTGTCTCGACTCCAGAATTCAAAATTCGAATTTTTTGCGATTTTAGGTCCGAGTTTAAATTTGAAATTTGAATTGGAGATCATCTACAAGGGAAGAAGATGTAGGATTTAATTTGAATTCCTTAATTTTAGGATTTAGTTAGTTATATCCTAATTTTGGATAATTGATGTAATTATTTGCCTTATTATGTGCTTAATTATTTAATTTGGCTTTTATTTGCTCTTTCTTATGTGGAACTTGTCTAAATTGATATGCCAATTTATTGGAGATCTTATCTGGATTTTAGACATGTCATAATATGTGAATATCCATGTTAAAAACCTTTTTTTCAAAATTAAAAATGACTAAGCGATAATTGTAATTGCATTTTATTAATTTAATTTGCTAAGATAACATATGGTCTCCATGAGATGGTCTTTTCGTGAAATAACTTGTTTTGATTCCAAGCGGGATCACATTTTATCAGTTCACGTGAAATAACTTGTTTTGAAATAACTGTAAGAATTTAATTGGTGGCAATATGACCCCTCTGCTGTGGGCTTATTAAAATCAATTAATTTCTTTGGTGTCAGGCTCATGGTAATAGCTTAGGTGTAATTTGGCGGTTATAGCAGCACAACGCGACTTCTGACTGTTAAGTTGCATGACCAGTAAAAACGTTTTGAATTTGATTGTGTAATCAATCACACTGTGTGGCTTGCATGATTGGTTTTAAACAGTTTGTTCAAAAGCATGTTTTCTTTAAAGTTTTGATTATTTGCGTTTGAGCTTGTATTTATGATAGTTTATTTGATTTATTCTAATTTCTGTTAAGCATGACTTTCAATCCACTCGCCACGATTCTTCAAAAGAATCGGCTTGAGACTGACAATTATATACACCGGAAAAGGAATTTAGAAATTTTCCTTACTACTGACGACATTAAGTTTATCCTTGACGAACCATATCCGCCAGTTCCTCCAGACAATGCATCTGCCAATGCTAGGGCTAAATATGATAAGTGGATGAAGGCTAACAAGATGGCAAGGTGTCACATTATGGCTTCCATAAATAACGCCTTGCAGCATCAGCATGAAAGCATCAAGATATTCGCTGATATCATATTTAGTCCGAATGAGATGTTCAATACACATAGTCGGTTGGCCAAGCAAGTGGCCATTCACAATGTGATGAACGTTTCTATGGCAGAGGGATCATCAGTTCGGGACCATGTCCTGAAGATGATAGGCTATTTAAGCGAGATCGAGACTCTTGGTGGGAAAATCGATAAGGAGTCTCAGATAGATATCGTTCTATAAAGCTTACCGTTGAGCTTTGAGTCGTTCCGGGTCAACTACATCATGAATAAAAATGATTACACGTTGACGGAACTGCTAGATGAGATGCAAACGGTGGAGGAAATTGTGAAAGCCCAACCTAAAACTGCGTTGGTAGTATTGGCTCCGGCTTCTTCTAGCAACCCTAAAAAGGGTAAGCGCAAGAAGAAGGGAGTACCGAAGATTGCTAAGAAGAGGAAGGCGACGGATGGGGCGAAGAAAAATGAAGGAACTGGGAAATGTTACAAGTGCGGTAAGAAAGGACATTGGAAACAAGACTGTCCTCTTCACAAGAAGTTGGTGAGCAGTCAAGGTACGTCTTCAGCTTTTGTGGTAACATCATGTTATATGGCAAGTTCTGCCCATTCATGGGTAGTGGATACAGGTGCCACTAACCATGTTTGTTGTGACTCTAGGCACTTCTACGATCTAGACCACTTAAAGACAGAGATATTTCCATCTCGTTGGGCGACGCTACACTAGTGGGGGCGGTTGCAATGAGAGATGTAGAGTTGCAGTCTGCCTCTACCGTTTTAGTTTTACATGATGTTTTATTAGTACCTAGTTTTAGAAAGATCCTTGTTTCGATTTTTAAACTTGTTTTGGATGTTTATTTTGTTTCTTTTGATGATTTTGTTATTATCAAGAAAAGAGACTTGTTTATCTGTTTTGGTACTATGGTTAATAACTTGTATATTATATCTGCACAACCTAAACAAAGTTTACCTTCAACTTTTAACTTATCGTCTAACTCCAAGAAGAGAAAAGCTTCTTGTCTTTCATCGAATGATACATATCTTTGGCACTTAAGACTTAGACATATTAACCTTAGGAGGATTCAAAAGCTAGTGGAACATGGGCTTTCACTACTAGAAAAACGCTCATACATGACATTAATTTAATGTCATGTATGAGGGTAAAAGAATGTCAAATATGGTAGGCTCATCTATTCCTCGCTTATAGATGACACTGAAATAATGTCATCTATGCGCTCATAGATGACATTATTCGCTCATAGATGACACTAAAATAATGTCATCTATTTCATAATACATGACACAATATAATGTCATCTATATAAAAAAAAATGTCATTTATAAGCGAGAAGTTGACACATTTAGGTGAAATTCATGACTTTTTTAGAATGTCATCTATAATTCAAAAGATGACAGTAATTTAATGTCATCTATATTAAAAAAAATGTCATTTATAAGCGAAAAGTTGACACATTTAGGTGAAATAAATGACTTTTTTAGAATGTCATCTATAATTCATAAGATGACAGTAATTTAATGTCATCTATATTAAAAAAATGTTATTTATAAACGAGAAGTTGACACGTTTTGGTGCAATACATGACTTTTTCAGAATGTCATCTATAATCTGATAAATTTAACCATTTTCGTATTTTTCATTAATTAACCTGTATTTAATATTTTTTGTTTCATCAATATATTTTACTAAATAAAATAATGCCAAACAGAGAATTCATACACGCACTAAAAATATTCATATGCATTAAGTGTTCAATATTCCACTTCGTACATGGAAATAAAAATAAAAATGACAATACTAATTAAAATCAGTAATGTAGCTTAAACTAAAACATGCACCTTCACTAAACACTACTACAAAAACGCTAATAGACAAGGGTTAAAAACCCTTGTCGTAGCTTGTTCTCGACCCTTGTCGAAAGTGGTGTTGTCGTATATTCTCGCTCATAGACAACGGTAATATAACCGTTGTCGTAAATATTTACAACAACGGCTAAGACAAGGGTTTCTGGAACCGTTGTCGTATATAAAAAAATTCGCTCATAGACAACGGTTCTTAAAACCGTTGTCGTAGGTTCTTAAAACCATTGTCGTAGATACATGTCGGCTCCACAGGTTGTTGCCAGTTCTTCTTGATTCCTGCTATGTGTCCCTTTCCCACAACGGCTACCACTGAATTATGCTCACGAGCTAGTTTTAGTAATCCGGCCGACATGTATCTACATAAGTCATAACTTAAATCATCAAACAT
>JAPKLX010000412.1:50890-97324 GCA_026898415.1 Leonotis leonurus | reverse complement strand
CCCCCCCCCATACACCAAACCTTGCTCTTTCGGGACCAACATGTATGATAGTGCAGAATGTTAGAGTAATAAACAACTGAAAAGAAAAAGATGCAAGAAAGTAAATGACACAGTTGTTTAACGTGGTTCGGGAATTCCCTACGTCCACGATCTGGTCAAAGCTAGACCAAATTATCCAATACTAGGATGCTCTGCTTCTTTATACTCGTGGAGAACGAGTCACAAGTATCAATCAAAGCTAGACAGATACCTATGCACGAAGTGAGGGTCGTGTCCCTTTACAACAGATTACTTCTACGTTACCACTAGAAACCTACTAGCTAGTAAGGTGATCTTTTTCTTCTCGACAAGATAGACTTCAATCGAGGTTGGGTTGGTGTGATGAAGAATCACAGGTCTTTTGAAGCTCTTAATCTGGATCCAAGAAAACTTGAGAGTATGTTCGTGGTATAGCTCGCGTGTATTATCTCTCCTTAGATTTGGACTTCAAATATATATATATAGGCATTGAATTGAAAATTCTAGCCGTTTGTTGATTGGCGTGTGATTCATGGAATATTGCCAATCAATGATGTCTATCATATCTCTTCTTGCCATGTAGATAACGTTGACTCAATCTTCAAGATATGGAAAGCAGATTGCTAACGATCTCTTTCCTTCTTTATGTTCTATCGAAGATTCTCTTTCCAATCCCTGTTGGATAGGCTTCAGTCTTGACGTGGCAAGAGCATATGATGGGTAGGATGTTGTCAGCTGGTGGATTGATGACTCAATCGATCTGGTGCCTCGCTGTAAATATCGATCTGGGCATCGATCTGGCCACTGTCTGTTACAGTAGAACGATTCCTTCTGGCGTGAAATCTTGACCTTCATCCTATACTAAGTTGAGATTGACTTCTATAGGAATATTTCCTTTACATATCAAGTCATCTCCTAATCTGTTCTATAACAGGATTCACTTTATGTCTAGTGATCTGTTTTACACGTAGAACAGTTTAAACTCTGAAACAGCTAAGTGTGTTTCGAAAGACCATCATCAAAACTAGATATATTAGGGTTCCTAACAAATTTTATTGGCACAAAGTGGATCTTCAAGAATAAATCTGATGAGAAGGGAACAATAGTGCGAAACAAAGCACGATTGGTGGTTCAAGGGTATACTCAAGTCGAAGGGGTTGACTTTGATGACACGTTTGCCCCAGTTGCAAGAATTGAATCGATTCAGTTGTTGCTCGTTGTTGCATGTCATCTCAACATGAGTCTATATCAGATGGATGTGAAGGCAGCATTTCTCAACGGCGAACTTAAGGAGGAAGTCTATGTTGAACAACCGAAAGGGTTTGAGGATCCCCACAAGCCTGACTATGTCTTTCGACTGAAGAAAGCATTGTATGGTCTCAAACAAGCACCACGTGCTTGGTATGAACATCTCACAAAATTTCTTCTCAGATACGGGTTTGTGAGAGGCGGTGTGGACCGGACATTGTTTATCAAAAGGGAAGATCAACACATTCTTATTACTTAAATCTATGTTGATGATATGATTGTCGGTTCCACCTCACATAACATGCTCAATAAATTTTCAGGTGCAATGTCTACAAAGTTCGAGATGAGCATGGTGGGAGAACTCACATACTTCCTTGGACTTCAAGTTAAACAAAGACAAGATGGCATCTTTATCTCTCAAAGCAAGTATGCCAAAGAGATGATAAAGCATTTTAACCTAGAAGGAGCCAAACACATGAAGACCCCCATGAGATCTACAGACAAGCTAACAAAAGATAATGCTGGAGAGGATGTTGATCCATGATAGGGAGTCTACTGTACCTAACATCTACTCGTCCAGATATGATGTTTAGTGTATGTGTATGTGCCAGGTATCAAGCTAAACCCAAGGTATCCCATATTAAAGCTGTTAAGAGAATCATTAGGTATGTTGCTGGAACATTAGATTTAGGAATCTTTTTTTCTAAAAATATGAATATGAGCTTGATAGGGTTTAGTGATTCTGATTGGGCTGGAGATGTGGATGATAGGAAGAGTACGAGTGGAGGTTGCTTTTATCTAGGTAACAACATTGTGTCATGGCATATCCGTAAGCAAAACTGTGTTTCCTTATCCACTGCTGAGTTCGAATATGTTGCAGCAGGCAGCTGTTGCACACAACTGCTGTGGCTCAAACAAATGCTTAGTGACTATGGCCTAGAAAACAATGACCTAGTTGTGTACTGTGACAATATGAGTGCTATAAACATTTCCAAAAATCATGTTCAACACTCAAGAACAAAGCATATTGACATAAAACACAATTTCATTAGAGATTTAGTGGAACAAGAGGTGATCAAGCTTGAGTATGTGAAAACAGAAAATCAAGTTGCTAACATTTTTACAAAACCCTTGGATCATGAGAGATTCGTATACCTACGAAAGTCTCTTGGTCTTTGTTTTTATCATTAAAAATGTATGTTGTGCTACACCCATATCCATATCATTGTTATCTATATCAAAGGGTGTAGCTTGTGTGTCTAACTTGCTGGTATAACATCATAGTCAACATGATCTGTCTACGGACGCCTGGTATTCTGCTATATATGTTTTTATGTAACTGTGTGGTAAATAATCCAAGTAGTTTAGGGGGCACGGCGTTCGCTGCGACGATGCTACCTTACCAAAGGATTGCAACTGCGACTGCTTTCGAGGGTGAAAGGCTAGGGGCACGGCGTTCGCTGCGACGACACACTCTACGCTCACTAACTCTTGGATTCTTGTAGTTCTACGCCTATTTTATCTATATGAACCGGGTGGATGTTGCAGAGATGTTGACACAACAAAGCAAGTTAGACTGTTTTATCAAAATGTTGTTCTCTAAAAATGTTTCCCTCAACATCCGCCACTTGTGTTTTCTGTACAGCATACTCTAGTATTGTCCTCAACATCACTTATTTCTTTCTTGATAGTGGGTTATAACTGTCGTGTAGCGTGTTTTTGGGTTTGTCATGATGAAAGTGAAACGGCATAACTTCTTTTGAGTTGAACCGTCGCCAGACTGTTTCCCATCATTACTTTTTCTGTCACACGAAACCCTAGAAACCGCCTCTCTTCTCTCTCTCTCCCATATCCACACATATTCCAAGACTGATACGGTTTCTTGATTCATAGTTAAAACAAAACATCAGTCGTCGTCTTCCCTCATCCAAAAACCCTTCGTCCTCTCACTATCAGATTTGTCTCAAAATTCTCCTGAGATGGCTACTCCTCCAAATCCCGACGTTACTGCCCTCCTTCAAGCACTTCTAGCCGCCAACCCTCACTTACTCCAGGCCCTCCAACCAGCTCCGGCACTGCCCGCCGTCGAGACTCCACCCGTTGCAGTGGTGGAGACTCAGTCCATTCCAGTCTCTGTCGCACCCTCACCGGTTGCAGACTCCACTGCTACTCCCCTCGTTCCAACCACGGTCGAAACACCTGTGGTTCCGACTGTTGAAGAATCTGCCCCTCCGGTTACCACTGTTGCCTTAGTTGAGCCCGTACTAGCATCACCACAATCCCGATCGTCGTCTCCGGTGGCTGTTCCACCGCGAAAGCCAGCCACCCGGGGTTCCAGACTTTCCACACACACAAGTCTGTCCAAGAAATCAAAGAATCCGGCTCCCACTGTCGTCGTTCCCGATGACAGTGAGGATGAAGTTTCTTCTGCCCCCAAGCATCCTCGGTTCACCGCTCCCGCCGAAGTCAAAACCGAGCCCACTTCCTCCGCTGCCACTACAGCGAAAGGAAAACAAGTTGTCCAGGCTCCGATTCCCATTTCTGAGCCGTCTGGCGCTCCGAACGGTCCCTTGGACCCCGCTCTCACCCTCAATCTACAGTTCTACGATGAGATGGCAGCGGTCAAGTGGAAGCACCTCCGAAACGCTCCCTACATCAGTGAGCGCACATCGAGGAGACGACGTTCAAGAACAACTTACTCTCCTTCTTTCGCACCCGAGGACTATTGGGTACCGTTTTTGAACTCCCTCCATTTGTTAAATCCATTGTTAGACACTTCTACTGCAACCTGCATCGCGAGTTTGGAAATCGCTCCTCCCAAAAATTTGCCAAAGTCTGCTTTTACAATACCGTATTTGACTTTTCTGCGGAAGCCATCAACTCTGTCCTAGGACTACCAAATGTGGAGGGTGACATTGTCTCCAGCCTTGACGATGTTGCCAAACTCATCACCAGAGGAAAGCGGTCCAAATGGGTCCAACCCATGAAATCCTCTTGTTTGACTCACCTCTACTCTGTCCTCCACAAGGTTCTCACATACAACTGGATAATTTCATCCAATGTTACTGTTGTTACACAGCAACATGGGGTGTTGCTTTACCTTGTTGGGCTCAACAAGCCATTCAACCTTGGGCGAATTGTTTTTGATCAACTGGCTGCTCTGTCTGCTAAAACACAAATCAGTTCTCTCCTGTTTCCATCTCTTATTTGCAGGGTTATTGAACATCAAGGATTTTTGGCGATCGCCAGAACACATGAGGCGGTTCCGGTTCCTGAGTATGCCATTCACATCTCCTTGTTCAGCAAAAGCAAGGTAGCCGATCTACCCTGGCGAAACCCTGATTCACCCTTGCCTGTTACTTCTGGTATTCACTTGCCACCACAGACTGTCCAACAGTTAATTGGTGCTCTGAATACGCTGGCTGCGCTCGTTCCTTCTCTCCAAGCTTGCCTGTCTTCACAACAAGGGGGAGAACCAGTACAAGCAGCAGCAGCAGCAGGGGGCGAACCAGATGAGGAAGGAGAAGACGTTGAGGATGAAGAAGACGATAGAAATGAGCGTCTGTGAGGATGACCATATGTGGTCAAAAACTTTTTGTTGATGTGATGTGGGGGGTACCAAAAACAAGCACCAAAACAATTTACATTCTTACGCTTTTATGTTTTTTTTTTTTTACTTTTTGTGGTGGATGATAAACGCTATCTGTTGCAGCACTAATCTTTTTTGATGAAATGACATAGAAGTTGCTGCTTGTGATGTGTGATAGCTTTGCGTGCATATTGCTGTCTCTATCTATGTTGTTGCTGCTCTTGAAGTTGTTTTGCAGGCATAGACATAGGGGGAGCTCTAGTGAAGAAAAGGGTGTTGTGAAGAAGGCACAAAAACAGGGGGAGTTTGTTAGGTATTTAAAGTTTATTGTTATTTAAAATGTTTGACCTAACATGTGTGTTTTTGTGTTCTTCACAGGAATGTTGACTTAACTCCTGACTCAACATAACAACTAGTGTTGACTCAGCGTCCAGCTCCACAGCCACGTGGAAGGCTGACTTGGCATTTCTTAAAAGACGCACGAAGACTTGAAGGACACATGAAGGCTAGAGAGAAGACCAAATCCTACTAGGCAGTTGAGAGTTTCATGCTAAGTGGAATTATGTTCCACAAATCTCGGAGTCAACAAACAGATTGAAGTAGTTCCACAATTCCAGGCAGACATGCGGAGCACAACAACTGAACTGCGAGAATTGTGGAGACATGGGCCGAACAGTTGCTATACTTATGGATCCAAGCCCATGTAGTCTGTCTATAAATACTAGAGTTATTCATTCAGTAGATAAACATTCTTTTGCAGATTAAATTCGTAGTTTTGATTCTGTATGCTCTTAGCTCGTAAGAACATACATTTAGTATTTTAGTATTAGTGTTGATGTTATTGTGTTGCTCAACATTGTAATAGCTCAACACTTGTTTTGATTATTCTTTTTGGCCGTAAGGCTTCCGTGTAGGTTATTAATTTATATAACCTACGCAAAAAATTATCTCGTGTTTTCTACTTTAGCTTCCGCATATATTCACTTAGAGTAGGTTAATACACTTTCACATCGTACTCTACCAATAAGCCTAATGAAATTCGATAAGTAAGCCCAATCAACTAACCTTACTGTCAAACCGCCCAATTGGCTTACTATAACTGAAAGCCAATGAACATGGTTAGGCCATATGAGCCCACAAACGGCCCAACTAGCCCAAAATATCAGTCAAAACCCTAACACGGTCAACAACGGCTATGGTCACCAATAACGAGAGTCGGTTGGACCAGATCGAGAATATCGAAACTAACTACATTGGGGATGAACGGAAAGTTAGGTGTGATTGGCTAAGTTAGCAAACCCTAAGGGAAAGAAGGGTCGCCCTATATAAAAGCTGACCCTACCTACTCAATCAATACTCTCACTCACGCACTTATATTCTTGGCTACTTTGCTCACGATCATATTGCTCTCACCTATCCTGTCATCCCTTGATCCTACCGGTGCACTCCGACCGCAATCGGACCAACCGACACGACCGGCCGATTAGTGTCAACACCTCTCTTATTTCCCTTTTATCATACTCTATCACTTTAGATTTCATCTTATTAATGTTTTACTATCAATCGTACTGACTTGATCGTCGGAGTTTCTTTGGCTGACACACCCCACTGGTGCTCTGCTCGAACTCTTACGGTTACCTTCTGATTGAGCAGGTTGCTAGCGCCCCGCATACATCGATTGTAGGAATCATTCTCTACACCTTAGAAAGTCCGATATGATAATTTTGATAGCTCTAATCGTGTCATATACCTCTAATGCACTAATAAAGAACTCAATAAGTCAAATACTAAACAACGTAAATTCAAAAAATTTCAAAGTTTCAAATGCACATAAAATAAATAAATGAAAAACTAAAATAAATAACTATAATTTTATGAAATATGATAAAAAAAAAATTTGAAGATAATTATCTTATACATATAAAATAAGTTATTATTATTTTTTCCTCATGCAATCCACGGTATATCACAACAAAAATGAAATAGCGATAAAAACATTTTGAGTATAATAGAATAATAAAATTTCAATTTAACATGTGGACCGGTAGAAAGTTAATCATAGAGCTAAAATGTCTTAAGTGCAAATCATAAGGAAACAATTACATAATTTATATTTAATATAATTATTAATATAAAAAAGTTAAAAATAAAAATAATATTTCAATAAATAAAAGATAAAATTCTTATATTTTATTAAAATTTATCTAATTTACCAAATAAAAGATAAAATACATTTACTTGCCCATGAGTATAAGAGGAAAATTTTCATTTATTTATATATTTTATTCACTAAATGCATTATATGAGTACATGTAATATTGTTTTAAAACTTAAATATTTTTATTTTTATTTAATGAAAATTAAATAATTATACTATTAAAACCAACAGTCCCAATTGGTTGGTAAAACATAATGATGGCAGGCATGTACACATCAGCAAGTACAACGGCTACTCGAAGAAGAGGGGTTTTTATATAGTAAAATCGGTGTAGGTACGCCGAACTTAGTGATTGGCCAATCTCGCCACAAGGTCAAGCGTTCACTAAAAGTCCACCCAATTCTAGGCTGTCTGTCTCATCTCATGTCATCCTTAGTGACCTTCACGATCTCCCCATCTCTCTCTCTCTTTTCTACTTTTTTTTCTTTTCTTTTCTTTTCTTTTGCTTTTCTTTTTTAAATTGGATATTTGTTGTCAATACATTTATGTATCGGCTCTTCATTTATTCGCAATCCCGGATCACCACAGACCATTTCTAAATCCATTTTGAAGCCTCCCAAATCTCTTCTTCCTTCCCTCTCTCTTTGTCTCTCGTGTTACAATTTTTGTTCCTTTGTGTTGCGTTCTTGATGTCGTTTTCTTGTTAGTTCTTCGGAGGCGTTGTCTTTGTGGGGGTGTGTTTCTTTCCTTTTGTTTCTTCTTTATCCTTTATTGGAGTGTGTTCCTCATTGCAATAATAATATTTCAACTCGATATAAAAATCTTATATTTTGCTTTGTGCCGTTCTTTTCATCGCAACTCTCTATCAAGTGGGAGAAGGAAGAAATCCCACTTTCTCTCTGTTTTATGCGCCTTTCGTGTTTGTGCTGAGCCAAAATTGTGTGAATCTCGTTGATGTCTTTGGCTGTTGGAGTTGCCACGAGTTCAAAAGGAATGGGATTTGATGATGGGGAAGAGGGTAACCCAGTTTCAGAAACCAAGCATCACCCTGAACCAGAAACTGAGGATGAAGAGGAAGATGATGCTGAGGCCAAGATTCAATTGGGCCCTCAGTGCACCCTCAAGGAGTTGTCTGAATTGGACAAGGTTTGTCTTCCTCCTTACCTCGGACAAATATTCTCTCTTTTTCCGAGCCCTCAATTTTTACACACCTTTCTGTTATTTTGCTCTGGGAATGTAGGATGATGAGAGCTTGAGAAGATGGAAGGAACAACTTCTTGGAAGCGTGGATATAAATTCTGTTGGAGGTGAGGTTTTTTTTGCTTCTGATGAATTTCCCTTGCACATTTGAATGTTTAAGATTAGTGTCTTTACAATTACATTTAAAACCCAAAAATGCCATAAATTTTTTTTCTCTGTTTGTTTATTTCGTGTTGTTGTGTTGATCATGAATTCTATTTTATTGAATTCAAAGTAGTTATAGATCTTGCTTGGTATAGTTTTCAAGCTGCAGAGAATGGACGAAACTAGAGAGTTTTGGAGTGAGGGACTTTCATTTAAAATATAATTGAGATTTTTGGCCTCATTGAATTCATGTGGGCCACAAAAGTCTTATTGTTGATGCCTCTGCTTTCTCGTGCAATCATTTAATTATTTAAAAAGGAGTTCAAATTCCCCCACTTTCTATTATCTTGAACTCAAAGTAGTTGTAGATCTTGGTATAGGTTTCAAGATGCACAGAGTGGACAAAACAAGAGAGGTTTGGAGTGAGGGACTTGCATTTAGAACGTAATTGAGATTCTTAGCCTCATTGAATTCATGTGTGGCCACAAAAGTGTTATTGTTGATGCCTCTGCTTTCTCGTGTAGTCATTTTATTGTAAGAAGAGTTCAAATTCCCCCACTTTCTCTCTTGACCTTCATTACTATTTTGCCCACTTTCTTCGCTGTGCATTTAAGGCTTCTTCACTGTGCATTTAACCACTCATTGCATATGTAGGATTCCTTGAACACGCAGCTCTTGCTATGAATTTTACTTTTGTGTCCAAAGATCATTTTGAAGTCTTGTGTTCGGTTGGCAGAATAGATATGACTTAGTCTCACAATATGTAGGTCGTGTGCTCGGCTTGTAAGTCTATCATGAGACATTGCTACTTAGGATTAGTCTCTGTTTACGAGTCTGGAATCAGTCACCCCTATGACAAATTTAATTTTGTATAATCTTGAGCAAATTCAATCTAAAATAGTTTCTGCCCAATTTAATCATAAGTACCAAGAAAAGTATGTCTTTGCTTTCTCGTGTAATCATTAGTTTGCTTACAGATATTTGCTAGTTGTTCTATTGGTTATTTGCATATAAATTATAGGTACAAGTTCTTCTCAGTGATCACTGTATCACCATTGCTGTAAAATCCTTTTTCAACACTACTGTTAGGGAATCTAATGTCTTTCTTATCAGTAATGGAATTTGTATAGCGTATTAACATACTCTACCTCTGATTCTGTATTGTAGAAACACTTGATCCAGAAGTGAAAATCTTGAGCCTCACGATTAAAACTGCTGGTAGGGATGATATTGTTCTTCCGATCCCCGAGGATGGGAACCCGAAAAACCCGTGGTTCGTACTGAAAGAGGGAAGCCGTTATAACCTTGTGTTTACGTTCCAGGTCAGCAACAATATTGTATCTGGCTTCAAGTACAAGAGCAATGTTTGGAAAACCGGCATTAAGGGTTAGTTCGTATTGTATTATCTGAATAACCACCATTTACCAAAAAGAAATGCTAAAGTTGGCTCCTGTTTCAACATTTCTTTTATCAGTGGACAACACAAAAGAGATGATCGGAACCTTCAGTCCTCAGCCAGAACCTTATGCACATGTAATGCCGGAAGAGACTACCCCTGCTGGCATTTTCGCTAGAGGATCATATTCTGCCAAAACTCAGGTAATTGAACCGTTCTCCGTTTCTCGTGAAAGCATTTGAGTTACATTCACATAGATGCTTGTTGAAATGCAAGAGATGATGGTTTAATGCATTATCTTGTTTGCTATGTAGCAATTTTATGCTTACATTTCAGAATCTCAGTAAATTTACAAAGTAAGTTATAGCTGCTCATTACATATGCTTCATGCGAAATGAACCCAACTGAATCTTGATCTTTCCATATAACAGCTCTAAACTATTTCATACATTGTTTTAGTCGTTTGAAAGTTTGAATGTATATCTAGAATTCATAGATAGCACATTGTACATTTATGTTTACGAATATTCTCAAAGATTTAGAAGTATAAGTCTTTTAACCCTGTTGTTTCGATGATTGCAGTTCCTCGATGATGACAAGAGATGCTACTTGGAGCTTAATTATGGATTCGAGATCAAAAAAGAGTGGCAGTAGACAAGAATGAATGAGAATCAATGTACCTTGTTTTGTTGTTTTTGGCTTGATGTATTTTTGTGGATTGTTGGTATGTTATGTGATGATGAGATTGAGATGATAGAAAGAAGCAGGATATATGAGATTCGGTGTGCCCTTTTATAACTTCCCTTCCTTCTTCTCTATTTTCTTTTCTTGTATGTTTCCATGATTCCTATTTACTAATACGATGATGTGAGATGAGATTGAGTTTATCACTATTAAGTTTGCCATTTTATTAAATCATTGATAACAAATTATGTGCAATGCAGGTAGCTACTACATATTTAATAAAGAATATGTAATCGCACGTAAGATGAATGACCTTAATGAATAAAGTATTATTGATTATATCTTTTGTTTTTCTTCTTCGTGCTCTAAATATATGCTCGAAGAGTAGAAATTTATACCTATTAAAATTAAATTTATACCTATTAAAATTGTTCCACATTAATGGTTTTTATAAAAAAATATATGTGGTGAATCTCTCTCCTTAAGAAGGCCCTTTTAGGGAGAATTGAGCTCAGTATCCAAGTTTAATATGGTATCAGAGCATATCCAATTCAATGACGAACTGCCACTCAATATCTTTGTTAACAATGGCGTTGGGTCGTTCACGCTCCACGTAAGGGGCGTGTTAAAATTGTCTCACATTGGTTGTGGATGGTTTTTAGAACTACAATGTATGATGAGGAATCTCGTCCCACGTTGGCTGTGAGTGGTTTCTAGAAAAATAGTGAGGAATTGCGTCTCTCATATTGATTGTGAATGGTTTATAAAACGAAAATATATTATGTAGATGGCCAGACTTCATTTTTTTTTAAAAGTGTTCAGAGTTCAAATAGATAAATTGTGTTGTTCTGATTTATTTCCTCATACAATTCGTATATGTGTTGTTCGGAAATTCTTTAATTTTACATTGGGACAATAATATGATAAATTGTTTTCAATTAAGTGTTGTTCGAAAATTCTTAGGTATATATAGGGCATACAATAATCGAACAGAAGATCATATAATTGGTTCCTAGTAGAATAAAGTGTTTAGAGTTCAAATAGATATTGGTAGTCTATTGTGAAAAGGTTGCCGTATCATTTGATGTTATGTGCTTATCTTAGACAATAAAATGATATTAGTGCATTTATTAGATCTCAAATATTCTTCATTTCTCAATATATGATCATTGCATTAAATATATGTGCTGATTATGCATTATTTTAATGTATTCGATATTAAACATTTTTTCGTAATGCAGTACATTGGTATGTTGGGCAGTGTGATTGGTTTAACGATTGTTGGGATGTCATTTCATATAATTGTGTCATAGGAGAATCCAAGTTGCTCATATTCACTTGAGATAATCGAAAAATGTTTATTAGAGTACTATATTTAAACCAGATTGATTAGATTTACATACAAATATGATAATAAATGTCCGAGTTAGAACGATTTTTAAAAAAATATACCATTAATTTCGATATCAAATAGCTTTAATCGCTAACGCTCGACTAAGTCTTAAACCTTTGCGTTGACCGTTCGCTTTCTCGTCGCTAGAGTGTTTTCTCATAGATATTCAATAACCTAAGCACGGTAATTAATTTATTACAAGGAAACTCATTTCATAATATGGATAAGGATGAGTAGTGTATTATTTATCTTTTAATGAAATTTATAAATATAACTCCCTCCGTCCCATCTCAATTGCCCCATTTTTATATTCAAATGAATGTATTATTATAATCAAATGGGACAATTGAAGTGGGACAGAGGGAGTAATATATTTTAATTAAGTTATAATATCTTAAAGAGTTAGAAGTTTATTTGGATCATATACACTTTTAATTGAGTTTGTTCTATAAACTTAAGAAATTAGAATTATATTCAACTCTCTCCAATAGCTCCTCCAAATTGTAGAAATTGACATTTTTCTTGAGCTTCTGTGCAACCCCCTGAGTGTACAGATCATTGCTCGGTTCTCCATCAACTGTCTGTCCAACTGGAATGTCATCCACTAGGTCAAGGTTGATTATAGGGATTTTCTTTGTAGACTTCTTAGGCTGTGCTGCTTCTGGTGGTGGAAGTTGTTGTTCTAGTTGGTTGGGCTTTTCCATCTGGACCTCTTGTCCGGTGACTTCATCTGGTACACTCAAGAAGAAATTCATTTTATCTGAATAAAATGATTTCAGACCGATCTTCAAAAGTCTTGCCTCATGCTTCATGAGCGCAAGGATGAGTTGAGGGTATTCTGTTCTGACTTCGCTAACCGTGCTGGCTTGAAGTAGATTAAGCAGAGTGGCTTCTTCCTTCTTCAACTCCTCAATTGTTCTAGTCTGGAGCAGCGCATCGAAAATGTAATATTCACTGTCTTTGACCAGCAAGTAGAATTTCACGCGCTTAGCAGCTCCCAGACTTTCTGGCAGAAGATGAATACCTGGGAATTCTTGCAGTACAGAGTGTTCTGCTTCATTCTCCAACAAGTTAATAACACCCTCTGCCTGGCGTTTCTTCTCATCTTCCTCATCAGTTGATTCTGCCTCTTCCTCTTCCTCACTTATTTTCTGCATTTTGGTCGGTGAGGGTGTGGGTGTTCTGGCTGGAGAAAAATCCTTCTCCTAGTTCAGATTGTAGCTGGTTTCTGGTTCTACAAAGAGTGGGTCTGTTTGTGGAGCCTCTGTTGGTGCTATCTCAGTTTGAGATGCTTCCTCTCCTTGTTTTAGTCTGACTTGTTCGGGTTGTTCTGGCAACGATTATTCTGTAGCTGCTTCTGGTGGTGGTGAGGAATCTTGAACTTTCCTCAGTCTACGCCTCTTCTGCTTAGGCTGAGAAGCAGAAGTTTCTGTATCAACTGCCTCCCTTTACTGTTGATCGTCGTGCTGATTTCTCTTTCACAATTTTCTCCTTGGTTGCTTTTCCCTTCTGTTTTTCCACACCTTTGGTAGGTGGAATCCATGTTGGATTTGAACTTCCCATCTCAAGAAGTACAGCGTGATGCACTTCATCAGTAGTTTTGTTGAAGAGTGCTGGAGTCAATCCCATGGACATCTCAATCTGATTTTGATCCTTGGGTATGGTAAGACTTGTGTTGAACTCCACAGCATTCTCCCAAACTTGTTGTTTGAAGAATTTTTCCACCATTAGACTGATTTTGGTGGAGTGGCGCAGATTCCTTCTAACTTCTACTGAAACTCCTCTTCCTCTGTTGTCTTTGGTATAGGTTACCAACTTGCCATCAGATCAAATAGAATGTGACTCCAGTTGACTCTAAGATTGAGTACAACTGCCGTGAGAATTATGAATTTCTCCGAAGTCACCTAGTCGTAAGATCCGCTGTGGTTGAGAAAAATTCTCTGGACCAGTTCCAACATGAGCTTGAACCCAGGTTGGAGTAGAGATCGTTGAAACATCCTTCCAGTATATGTGATGGGTATCACCATAATCATCTCCACTGCTTCTTGAAGTTGGTCATGTGTGATTTCATCCAATGTCAGTCCCTCATCCTTCAACCGGTATGCCTGGTTGATCATTGCTATGACATTGTAGGTGGTTTTGCTGGTCCTGTCCCCTATGGGCATCAACACGTTGGCTTCATTGCCATTCTTATCACTTTGCCATGTCAGGTAAAAGGTTGCTACTTGTTTTGCCAAGAGCATGTTGGGATGCGAAGTAACAATGTTACAGAATCCTAAATCCACGAGAACATACAGAGAACATATATATATTCATCAGTTTATGTCATTAAGATGTATGAATATCCAATCACATGAACAGTTAATACTTATCATTCAGAGTACTTTCCCAGAAAAAGAGAATATAAACAGTATACAAAGCACATATTAAGTTGCAGATGAAGAATTTAAGAACTTAAAAACCTTTGCAATGAGTAATCATGGCAAAAATTTCTTCGAGTTTGCGAAAACCGTGAGAATCAAGGACTGTGTAAGGTTCAGGGGAAAGAAACTTCTGAACCTCAGCCACATGTTGGAGAAACAAGGAAGTTTGCGGTGCCATGATCACACACAAGAAGCTTTGAAAGAGTTTGCAGAGAAATCAAATCTGGGAAATTCTTAAGTGCTTAGAGATGATAGTGCTCAGTGCGATGTAAGTGAAGGTGAATAATTAAGTATATGAACAACGTATATATATAAGAAAATAATCAACGACACAGATGAAAGAGATAAAAAATTGGAGGGTTGGATGAGTATCTCCCTTTTTAGGTTTTCCCGCTTCAGCCTTTCCTTGCATTTGATGTACGCGCTTGATCCTAGGGTTGTAGGAGAGAGTGTGCGTATCATTCTATCCACTGCAACTTTCCTTTTCCTTTTCTTGCAGAGATTTTCTCGATCACAGTTTCCAAAGGTGTGCTAATCATCACAATTATAGGAGATTTAGTAAATCTAGGTTAGAAAATAACTTTACAGACTGTAATCTAGGAGGTTCATTATGGACAGTGACGTCTTTCATCTAGGACGCTTCAATTTTCCCAAAAATTCCCCCTTAGCTCAGTAAATATTTATTGAAAATAATTTCCACGTGGCATTTCTTCAATCTGGACACGTGAAATCTTTATTTCCTTCTGGTCTGTCGTTCTGGTGACTTTTTGATTTGTCATTCTGGTGACGTTCTGGTTTGTTATTCTGGTGACGTTCTGGTTTGTCATTCTTGTGACGTTCTAGATTGTCATTCTGGTAACGTTCTAGTTTGTCATTGTGGTGACGTTCTGGTTTGTCATTCTGGTGACGTTCTGGTTTGTCATTCTGGTGACGTTCTGGTTTGTTATTCTGGTATTGACTTCACTCTATCATCCAGATTTAGTAGTCCAAGCTTTCCACATAGCATCTTGAATCTTTCTTCTGGTAGAGCTTTAGTCAAAATGTCAGCACGTTGCATATCTGTGTGAATCTTCTCGATCTGGATATGCTTTCTCTCCACATGATCTCTAACAAAATGGTGTCTCACATCAACATGCTTGCACCTTGTATGGAGTACTGGATTCTGTGTTATTGCTATAGCGCTTGAGCTGTCACAGAATATAGGTATCTCATTTACATCAATCTCGTAATCCTTTAGTTGCTGTTTCAACCATAGAATTTGTGCACAACAGCTTCCAGCAGCTATGTATTCTGCTTCTGTTGTTGATGTGGCAACGGATGTCTGTTTCTTTGAGAACCAAGATATCAACTTGTTTCCGAGAAACTGACATATACCAGAAGTAGACTTTCTGTCCAATTTGCATCCTACATAATCTGAATCAGAATAGCCTGTTAATTCAAGGTTGTCATCACACGGATACCAGAGACCAATGTGAACTGTTCCTTTAAGATATCTAAGTATCTTTTTGACAGCTTCCATATGTGATTCTTTGGGATTGGCCTGGTATCTGGCACACACTCCAACTGCGTATGTAATATCTGGTCGACTTGCAGTAAGATACAACAACGAGCCAATAATGCCTCTGTATTATGTTATATTTGCTGGTTTGCCTTCTGGATCAGGATCTATTTTCCCGTTAGTCTGCATTGGGATTTTGACTGGTTTGTTATCTTTTACTCCAAATTTGGTGATCAGATCGTTAATGTACTTTGCTTGATTCACAAAGATACCATCTGGTAACTGCTTCACCTGCAAACCTAAAAAGAAATTCATCTCGCCCATCATGGAAATTTGATATTTATTTTTCATTAGATCAGCAAATTTGCCACATAGAAAAGCAGATTGTGACCCAAAAATAATATCATCAACATATATCTGGACCAAAAGGATATGTTCTTTGACTTTGATGACGAACAGTGTCTTGTCAACAGAACCTCTTCTAAAACCTGATTCCAGCAGGAATGTTGATAATGTTTCATACCACGCTCTGGGTGCCTGTTCCAATTCATAAACAACTTTAGCTAATCTGTATACTTTCTGGTCTGGATTTCCTTCTTCAAAACCAGGTGGTTGCTCAATATATACTTCTTCTTCAAGTATATCATTTAAGAATGTACTTTTAACATCCATCTGGTACACTTTTAATTTCTTGTATGCTGCATATGCTAGGAATAGTCTGATTGCTTCCAATCTGGCAACTGGTGCAAAAGTCTCATCAAAGTCAATACCTTCCTGTTGACTATATCCTTTCGCAACTAATCTGGCTTTGTTTCTAACTACTTCACCATTTTCATCTCGTTTATTCTTGAATACCCATTTGACACCTATCACTCCTTGATGCTTTGGTCTGTCTACGATATACCAAACTTGGTTCCTCTTAAACTCGTTGAGTTCTTCTTGCATAGCCGTAACCCAGTCTGCATATTTGAGTGCTTTATAAGCATCAGATGGTTCAACGCGTGATAGATAGCAACTAAGAAGTGCGCTTTCTCCATACATTCTTCTGGTTCTCACTCGATCTGATGGGTTCCCAACAATCTGTTCAGGAGGATGGTTGTCTTGTATCCATCTCCTTCTGCTGGACATTTCTTCTTCTGATATCTCAGGTTCAGGTTCATTTGTTGGGTCCTCAAATTCTGGATGTGTTGTTGAAGATGCTTGAAAAGGATTTTTAGCTTCTGGTTCTTCAAATTCTTGATTATCGTTCCAACCATTTGTATCTCTGGACTCTTCTGCTTGATCTTGAGATTGTTCAACATTATCTCTTTCCACTGGTTGGTTACCTTCTGGTGGAGTCACCGATCTGTTTAGATCCAGAACAGTATGTTCTGTTCCCCCTTGCTGTGAGCTTGTTGCATCAGCATTAGGTGGAACATCAATTTCACTCTCTTCTGTTGTATTCCAGATTAGAATATCTTCTAATAATATTCCTTCTGTTCTCTTGTCATCGTCCTGGCTTTGTGTACGTTCACCACCTACCTCTCTGTAACTGATAAAAGATTCATCAAAAACAATATGAGGTGTTACCTCCACAATATGAGTCTTCTTGTTGTAAACCCTATAAGCTTTACTAACATCAGAATATCCTAAGAATATTCCAGGGTTAGTTTTACTATCAAAGGTTTTCAACTGAAATTTCCCATTATTGTGAATGTAACACAAACAACCAAAAGTACGGAAGTATTGTATTCTGGGCTTTCTGTTGTTCCAAACTTCGTATGGTGTCTTCCCATGTCAGAGAGTGACCACCGATCTGTTCTGTGTATAGCAGGCCGTATAGATAGCTTCTGCCCAGAACTTCTTTGGTAATTTGGTTGCATTGAGCATGGTACGAGCTGCTTCTTTTAATGATCTGTTCCTTCTTTCAACTACTCCATTCTGTTGAGGTGTTCTTGCTGCAGACGTCTGATGTGTGATTCCCATCTGGTTGCAATAGTCCTCAATCTTCTGGTTTAGGAATTCTGTTCCACGATTTGTTCTGATGGTTGTAATAGAAGCTTCCTTTTTCTTGGTGATTTTGTTGAGGAAATTTGGCAGCTTTTCCAATGTCTCTTTCTTCTTATATAAGAAGATTACCCATGTGAATCTTGAATAATCATCAATGATGACCAGAGTGTATTTCCTACCATTTATACTTAATGGCTTGACTGGACCAAATAAGTCTAAATGTAGTAACTCTAAGATTCTGGTAGAAGACTGAACAGATTTGCTAGAAAATGATGATTTGGTTTGTTTCCCAGCTTGACATGCTTCGCAGACGTGGTTCTTGTCATATACTTGATCTGGTAATCAGACAAATCTCGATCTGGTTGTTCCATTGCACAATATATGATCTGTCCTGCAGTTTTCCGGTAAGAAGAGTCTCATCTCCTTCCTTGCTTTTCACAAAACAGTTGTTAGCATAAAAAATAATCTGATTTCCATTAGCAGAAAATTGGCTAACAGAGAACAGATTATGACTAAGACCCTCGGCATATGATACATTTGAGATAGTAGTCTTGCCAACAGTTATATTTCCATAGCCTCTGGTGTAGCCTTTTGAGTTACATCCAAAGGTTACTTGTGGCCCTTCTCTTTCCACATAGTCTGATAGAGCGTTCTTATCACAAGTCATGTGTTTTGAACATCCACTATCAATAATCCAGATTGTTCCCTTTGCTACTTTACTCTTTCTTGCAGTTCTTCGATCCTGCAATTAATAGATTTTAGCTACCCTTTCAACAAGTGGGTGCTTGGTTAGTAGCAAATGTTCCCTTGGGGATCCAGATAAATCTAGTATCAGGAACACATATATAGCATGTAATCCTTCTTCCAGTATCATCTGTTCGGGTTATGGCTTTGTAAATATAAGGATGATTTCTCTCAATGTTGTCCCAATCTATCTTCTTCTTGTTGGTTGAGGAGATCTTGAGAGGTGTCTTATGCTTCTGGTTTTTATTTGTTTTCTCATATTGAGCAGATTGACCTTCCTTCTGATAGTATCTGTTGTTTCCTGTGTCCTTCATCATCAACTTCTGAGGTTGATCTCTCTTGTTCTTGAGATCTTTAATTTGATCTGGTATACTCTTCCTTTCAGCAACAAACTGAGTCTTGCTGGAACTTCCATTGTAACCTACACTGGCTCTCCCTTTCTGTTGCATATCAATAATCAGCTCGTTCTTGACTCTTGTTGATTTTGCTCATATTCTCCATGTTTTTCTTCAATTTCTCTTCTACTACATCTTTACTGTGAATCACATCTTTCACCTTGGAGTTGAGTGAATATATTTCTGTATCTTTTGTTTTGATCTGTTCTCCAAGATCATTTATTTGTGCAGAGAACTTGGTATTTGCTCCACTCAAGAACTTCACGGTGTCATTCAGTTTGTCATTTTCCTTTATGACTTCAGAAAACAACTTCTTTATGCTGGTGTAGCTTTTGAACATCTCATTGATTTCATCCCATGTTACTTCTGGTTCATTTTCATTTCCTAAATCATATACAGGTTTATTTGAAGAGAAAGAAAGATGAGAGTTTACCTCATTCTGGTCGAGTCCATTATCTAGACCCATGTAGCATTCATCCCATTCTTCATCTGTTTCTTCTGCATAGAATGCTTCATCATCTTCTGATGAACTGTCTGTCAAACGACTTGAGCTGCTAGAGTCTTCTTCTGCTATCATGGCTTTGCGTTGGGCTCTGAGTTTACGATCTCTTTTAGCTCGTAGCTCTTCTTTTTGACTTTTAGACAAGTCTGGGCAATCTGTTTTGAAGTGACCGTTTCTCCCACATCCATAACAAGTATGGTAAGTAGAGTTAGAAGTTTTACCATTACTTCTACTTTCTGCCTTGTCGTCAAATCGTTCTTCTTCTTTGTTCTTCTGGTATCTGCTTTTGTTGTCTTTGTAGAATCTTCGATAATTTCTCGATCTGATTTCCATCTTGTCCATCCTCTTGGCAATCGTGGAAATTTTTTTGAGCAACTTGTCATAGCCTCCTTCTTCTTGTGTGGCAGATGGTTCTAATTTATCTGTTTTGCACTTCGCTTTGAAGGCAATTTCTTTCTCTTTCTTTGAGCTGTTTTCATTCTTCTTGCTGAAGGAGTGATCTGATCCATGTATCCTTCTGATGTCACATTCCTGAACAGCCAGATGATCAAATAAAGCTTCCACGGACAGATCGTTGAAATCAGCATGTAATGGTTGCATTGCTGAATAAATCTCCCAGCTTGGTGGTAATGCTCTGAGAATCTTAAGATTCTTCTCTCTCTGTGTGTACTTGTTCTTATTAAAAGCAGAAACTTCAAGTAACACTTCTATGAACCTGTTCTTCATCTGCTCGATGGTTTCTCCAGGTTTCATCTTGAATTCATCGAACTTGTTACATGCTAGAGACAGCTTGTTCTCGATCATTGCTTCAGAACCTAGACTTAGTTCTCTCAAGGCTTCCCACATCTCTTTGGTTGTGTCAAGATCTTGGATCTTATCTAGATGGACTCCTTTTACAGTACTGGAAATAATTCCTTTGGCAAAATCATCAAGATTTGCTTCTCTTCTTTCTTCAGATGTGTACTTTCTGGGATCTTTTAGTACATCCTCCTTGACTACTCCAGTTTCAGTGATACGAGTTGATTCTTCATAAATTACTAGCGGCCCTTCTTCTATCACTTTCCACATTAAGCAGTGATGAGCTTTGAGGCACATCTTGATTCTAAAACTCCACTCTCTGTAACCTTGGATGGAGAATTCTTCACATGCCTTGATAACAGATGATTCCATAATGACAGATATGATGCAGATGATGGAAAAGATTTTCTAGATCTATTCAAGTTGACAAAACAGAAACAATGGTCTTATGAACCACTGCTCTGATACCACTTGTTGGTCCCGAAAGAGCAAGGTTTGATGTATGGGGGGAGGGGAGAATACACCAAATACAAACTTTTCAGTTTACTTGACTAATTGAATAGGAGAGATTTAAGCTTTCTGTAGAACAGATTGCTCTGTGTGACAGACCAGATCGACTACCAGATCGATCTTGTACTGTCCAGACAGAACCTCTCAAGTGAGTAACACAAAGCAGAGATCAAGAGTAATCTTATTCTCTAACTGAATGTTGTGTGCGGAATAATGGTGGACTTAGTCTGTGTTCTTTGTTTAGAAAACCTTTAGAAAACTTAACCAAATATTTAGGGGATTGATTAAATATGCAGTTTGAATGAGTATGATAGTTAGTGAATAAAACAACTGAAATATAAAATGCAGAAAGTAAATGACACAGTTATTTTTACGTGGTTCGGGAAACCCCCTACGTCCACGGTCTAATCCAAACTGGATTAGATATCAACTACTAGGATACTCTTCTTATTTATACTCGCTGAGAACGAGCCACAAGTTTCAGACACAATCTGGTTGAAACTTATGCACGAATAAGGGTCGTGTCCATTTACAACTTACAGAAAACTACTGTAAACTGGATCTCTTCACGTTAATCAACTAGAAAGAAGCAAAGGACTTCTAGGGAGTCCTGGGGAAAATCGACAGAAAGGGAGTGGGATAACAACCTTCATTACCCCTACTGCCATCCTATACCCTATAGCTAAAGACAAATAAGAGAGATGAGCTGCAATAAAAATCAAATCTGAAAGGGGTTCAACAACAAACACTAATAAGATAATATAATAAGAAATCTTAGAAAATCTCATAAATTCATAACCAAACAAGAAAGAAACTTCAAAGTACATAAAATAGACTTAGTACTCTAGTGAAACAAGGCAGGAAGGGAGAGAGAACTGTGTGAGAGGCTGAAAATTTGAGGCAGAAGGAAGAAAGGTCCCTCTCTTCCTGCCAAGATTTGAGAATTGCTGCAAAGAAACAAAAAGGGGTTAAGAAATTGTGATGCAATAAAGAATCAAATGGTACCTAGAATTCCATGCCCCTATTAGATCTTTACACTATAAATACCAACCCCACAACACTCGCAAGAAATTTCAGCAACCAACTAATCACTTAGAAAATTTTAGAAGAGAACAGAGAAGGAGAGGTTCTGCCCAAGGGTCTACAGAAAGTTCTTGGCCAGAAACATGGAGTGTCAACCTTAAGTTATACGTATCTCAAACTCAGCTCTAAAATTTTTGAACTATTAAACCTCATTCTTCTAGTAGCAATTCAAAACATTTAAAATCATGCCCACACAAATCCTAAGAAGTTTGAACCCATTTTCACATACAACTCTACATGCTCATCATAGGCACACACACTTAGTCATATAATATAAACTTGTCCATATTGAACTTAGAACTCTAGAATCTACAGGAACTTAGACTTCTTCTTCCATACAAAGACTTTAGAAACTATAAGGCATGAACATGCTCTGAAACTGAAATTTCAGTATGTGAAAACTACAGAATCACTCCCATCAAGAGGACTAGAACCACAAAAATTCCAAAAATCCATGTCTTGGCCAAAATAGGAATAAAACAAGAGCAGTGCTCAAATTTTAAAAACCTGGACCTTAAGATTTTAAGAACCATTAGGAGAGAAATGAAGAACTTTTTCCAGAATAGAACATTTAAAAGAAATAAACAAGATTTGATAAAATATTATAACCAATATCTTATCTCAAATTTATACAGACACATAGAACAAATTGAATAAAGATTTTAAGCATGCATTTGAAATCTGTAAACAAAGGAAAATAACTTCATTAACATAGGACTTAACTAAGGCCAATGAGTCGTCCTCCAGGCCCTCGTAACCGAACTAACTCGCTGTTGACCCCCAACCCTAGCCAATCTTCTGACCTCCAAACTCGAGCCAAACACAGCCCCTGAACTCAAAGTCAAGACTTCGACCACAGAACTTGACCAACTTCAGAACCCATTAAATCTCCCTCAAGTTTAAAACAACGAGGAACCAGTTCAATGAATAGATAAATAAAATGAACAAATTACAGAAATATTACGGATTAGGATTTCAGATTCCCCAAGAAATATTATAGTTAATCACATTTCAGATTCAAC
The DNA here is from genome assembly GCA_026898415.1 of Leonotis leonurus. Classification (NCBI taxonomy): domain Eukaryota; kingdom Viridiplantae; phylum Streptophyta; class Magnoliopsida; order Lamiales; family Lamiaceae; genus Leonotis; species Leonotis leonurus. The sequence continues at coordinate 74,530 of JAPKLX010000412.1, read as the reverse complement.
ATAAATTGTAATATACATAAACAATTAGAACAGTAAATAAATTTTGATTGAACCTAAGAAAAATATTACCGTTACCAATTGAGAGAGAAATTGAGTGAGGGTGATGAGAGAAGCAAGACTTACCGAGGCAGAGGCAGAGGCGGTTACTGCTGCGGAGGCTACAATGGTGGAGACAACAGGTGGCCTGGCACGGTGGGAGAAGGAATAGAGAGCTACGATGCAGCGGTGGAACCTATGGAGGCGAGCCAGTAGTGGCTCTCTACCCATCGTGGAGGACTTCTGAAGAGAGAGGACAATGAGGAAGAAGAGGCGGCCATGGTGGTGGTTGGCTAGGACTCGGGCAGAGGGAGATGGCGACGAGCGGCGAGAATCGCTAAAGAGGAAGGTAAAGAGAGTGGAGAGATGGGTGCTTGTACTCGGTGTTGCAGAGGGAGATGAATAGGGTTAGAGTACAAATGGATAGGGTACTGGGCCGGGTCAAGAGAAGAATGGACTGAGTTTTAATTATCTAATGGGTCGAATATAACATAAGTTTGGGCTGGGCTTTATTTAATGAACTGTGCTGCAGAAGAGAGTAAAATGGGCCTAAAATTTACCCATTTAGCTTGATTTAATCATAGAATTGAATTAAAATGTTGATGATGCCCATAAAGTGTATTAATTAATGTCGATACTAACTTATATGATTTTATTTAGATATTATGACTTAGGAAATTAAAATATTTTGAGAAGATTTTACCTTCTTGCTAATCTTAGTACCCATTATTAATTGGGTAAATTAATAAGTTAGGATTTATAAATCATAGCATGATTTAAGAATTTAACAATGACACCTCTAGATAATAATTAAGATATTCGAATATTAGTTGAGTAAAGCTCGAGAAAAAATTCCCAAAATGGTGAGAGTTAATATTTCCCCACACTTACAGAATTTTATGCATATTTAAAGTAAGTATCTCACTTGAGATTTGTTTAAAGGTTTCGACGAGAGATCAAATACGAATCACGAGAACAAAGAACTTTACTAGCTGTCGGAGCTCAGTCGTTATCACTCCAGCAAGATAAATTTATAAGTCCATCACTCTTCACTAGGTTCCGCTAGTGGCAAATACGGGGTCATTCCTCTCTCGATGTCACAATTTGGGGTTTTGATTCGGGCCTTGCCTTGGACAAGAGGTGTAACCAAGCAAAATAGTAAATGTTGTAAAAGTAAATAACTGAAAAGAGAACACTAAAAGAGTTAAATGAGAAAGAAGCATGACTTGGGTTAGAGTCCTTGAGTCTTGACTTATGTCTTGATCATTGGTGCAAAGTTATTCATTATCTCGGCATGTCATCGGTTAAGGGCAGACTTAAGAATGAGGTTTTACTCCTACCACCCAAACGCATAACTCAAGCAACCCCCTCTTTAATCATCACGTAACCACTTAAGCCCCACCCAGCACACCATTTCAGCCTAGAAGGTAAGGGTTACTCACTCCCTATCCCCCTTGCCCAAGATTACTCTTGGACCAAGCTTACTCCAATGTACCCGAATAGGCATTCGCATGTCACATCCCAATTTCTTAACCCTTTCTTAATTAAGAAATTAGGCCATGACTTGATTTATTTAAGAAAAACTCTTGCAATTGATGTTTAATCGCAAAGAAAACTCTTAAAAGTTTTCGCTGAAAAACAGGGCAGGTTGTACACATCGACTATGAAAGCCCATAACTTACTCATTCGGACTCTGAATTAAGATCCGAAAGAACCATTGGAAAGGTATTGAAAATATCTTTAAAATGGTACCAAATTTCAGTGAATTCGGATAGATGAAACTCACGAAAAAGGGGATTCAAACCGCTGCCCTGTTTCTAGCAAAAGCCGAACTTACACAATTTATAAATTCGGATTTCAATCCATCAAAGATGATACTCAAACAACCAAGAAAAAGGGTTGAACATGATGAATCATAAAGGAACGTACCAACATGGATATCAAGGCTAACCAAGCATAATGGTACCAAATATTCAAGTTAACAACAAGGACTGAGTTGCACAACGGAAAGAGTAGTTGAGCTATATGTATGACGACATATAACTCGGGGCTTACAAGTACATATCAACAAGGTTTAACATAAGAACCATAACCCACTCAATAATGTACATAACAAGATAACTACAGTGTTCAGCTCCTTTACCATCTCCCAGCTCAACCTGCATGTTTAAAAACACATGCAGGGCGTGAGTACATAAAGTACTCAGTGGACACATGCCAAAACATTAAAACTTGCTCTTAGAGCTAAAATATTGACTTGCCAACTTTATAAAACATATAACTTCTCTTTCTGAAACAATAAAAACTAAACATGCATCAAATGTGTCTGCAGACAAAAATCTTAAATCTGTGATACCATATCTACTTTCTGGTGTTGAGAGGTAGGCCTCCCTCTCAAACACTCTGACCGGCCAGTACGCTCACTGGCTCACGGTCTAATGTGCACATAAACCCTTACCGGCAGCTCGTCCGGCATAGAGCCGATATCGTAATTCTGTCGTAGATAGGTACATGCAACATGCTCAAAAACAGGCAAGTCAACATCTATAAACATAATAAACATCTCAAAGCATAAATAATTCTTTAGCACGTGCATTTCTTTGGTTAGAAAGCCCACCTGAAGGGTTTAGTCTATTAACCCGAGAATTCTTCTCGTTCTTTCTTTTCTTCTTTCTCTTTCTCAGTTGAACCTTTCATAAATAAAACATTTAAGATAAGAAATCTTTCTCTTTTCTATGGAATCATAAATTCATAATCTCATTCTTCTTCTTATAATTCACTTGATTATCGATTAGTATAACTATAATTTCTTCGGCTCTTGCATCCTTCTATTTTAACATTCTCATTCATCACTTATCTTATCTATGTCATTGCTTCACTTCTTTACATACTAAACTAACAATTTCTAATTCTTACATACTTGGCTAATACAATCCCATAAGTTCACATTAGCCACCATATTCATTCTTTATCTCAAATACTTCATCAAATTAAACAAATATAATCTCTATCTACTAGTTTCAATCATGCCCTTCTTCTTGAAGATTTGAAATCTTAATGTAAGAGTGACTCTATCTTTAATTTCTTGATTCAACCATGCTTAATATGGCTCAATGAACTCTAATGGATCATCATTCCATCTTGATAATATCATATATATATAAACTTAGAAACTTCATCTTCCCACTAAATTTTGAAAATTCATTTCTAATGGTTGAAAAATTCTAAATAAATTATTCTAGACATTATTCATACCATTGAACTCAAATATGATATCAATTTAAACAAATAAAATCAAAATATCATAGGACTCATAAGCATAATTTTCGGTCCTTTTCACTAAGAGTGGGAAGTTTGATTTTTGATCTAATTTCTTATTCTAATCATGTTTATTGATATCAAATAACATTTATTCATGCTCAATTCAAGAAATTTCATACAAATTCTAATAATTTTAAAATTAGGGTTCATGTAGAAATTTAGGGAAAATCTAATTCATCATCATTTCTTGAATTTCTTTCCATAATCTTACTTAGAACATGATATTTCATCTAATTACTACAACATATTTGAAAATTAGAATATATATTATAAGCTATGAAACATAAGATTCTCATGGATGGAAAGATGAAATTTTCATAAGTGTTTTACAAACTAAAGATGTAGAAATAGGAATTAATTACCTCAAATATGATTTCTTCTTGAAAATTTGGCACAAATTTGGCTTAATATGTGAAGAATTGGAAGAGAAAATTTTGGGTTATGGTGGTATGGTGATGGACGATTTTGGAAGGTGTAGGAGGTGGATGATGATAATGAATAGTGGTTAAAATCTTACTTATAAATTAAGTAAACAATTTTATTAATTAAATAATTAATTTATCACATTTTCCACACTTCTCTAGGGGTTTCTAGAACCTTCTAGAACCTCCGTTTTTGGGTTTTGAGATATTAATACTGGATTACTTGTCTCGACACATGGAATTCACTGGTTCAGACCGTTCGTGATTCCGAGTTCGTATGAATAACTTATTCGGACTTTAAATTACCGAATAAATTTAACTGAATAATTTCTTTTAAAATGATATTTTTCTAGCAAAATCTTCATAATAATCTCTTATATATATATTATAAAATTCGTCATAATTTATAAATATTACTACAGCTGTCGAATTCTCAAACTGAATTTTAAACGATAACTTATTAAATTATTGCCGAAATTGCAATAATTAATTATTATTTTCTATTTTGTCTGTTTACTAGCTTAATGAAATTTCTAATTTCATTTTTCTATATACTCTAATAGATAAAAATTTTCTCTTCTGAGCGGTATGCTTCGTCTGAATAAATTCTACCTCGACCCCTTTCTTTTATCTCTAATATGGAATTAATAAATTCCATTTTCTTCCTTAACAAAATAATCAAAATTCTTTCTTCTAAATTATATAATAAGTCTCTCAAGCTCTTCTTAATCTCATGAATATTATCTCTTAAGGATGCAAAGCCTTATTAAATATCTAATTAGCGGTTAAACGCTAATTAAGATTTGAGGGTATTACATCGCGGGACTCAGTTCATCCTACCCCAAGTCAACTCTAATAAACTAGCTACTCATGCAGAAAATAAAGAACAAGTTTGAAATAAAGAAAAGCATACTTGTATTAAAATACAAAAGTAAAGTGTTACCAAAATATCCTCCTGCCAGGACCAACCCGTGGCAAGGCCAAAAGCATAACAGAAAATATTAAAAGTGTTTGCTCGTAGGACTTGTTTCTTCCTCCCAATCACTCATACGAAAATAAAGAACTAAACTAGCAGCTGGGCATCGTCCCTCCCCTCACATCTATGTCTCTCTCTGATTATAGCGTGGGGTTTAAATAGGAGTCTCCGTGGGCTTGGGCTTTTGTGTGGTACCGGCTTAGGTTCCGGCAAATTTTCCTTCCCAGTCAGATCTTCCGTGAAGAAGGAAAGCATCCCAATCCTTCCCCAAATTGTTGGTGAAAGGAAAGGGCGAATAGTTTCCTTCTCCGCGGAAGGAAAGAAATCTGCCACGAATACCCGCCTCTTGCCCTTCTTCTTGTGCGCTCCCAGCTGCTTGGCCAGTACTCCGTCTTTCTCAGCTCGCTCCCTTGGTCTCCCTCTGCTGCAGTGTGGTCCAGGGCGGTACATTGTCTTGAGCTCCAGATTGCCCAAGCGATCTACGCGTATAATCTTGCCCTCTTTCTTGGGATGACCTGCAGCTTGCCCTCTTTCCTGGGATGACCTGCAGCTTGCCCTGCATCCTGCTTGCCAAAGACTTATGTCCTCCCAGACACGAAATACGACACAAACAAAGGAAAAAGACTCGATTTAGACCTAAAATCAGACACAAAAAGGCACGAAAAACGAGCTCATGACACTCACACATTTTAAGCACGATTGTCCTCAAGCGTGTAAATTCAACTTGCCTAAAAAGAAGAGGAAAATAAAAGACTCAAACAACCAGCACACAAATATACATGCACCAAGATTAGTTAAGACAAATAGGAGTTAGAGCATAAATCAAGCAATGTTCTCAAGCGGTCAAGATAGCGATCAAGTGCGTATAGAGATATATCCTTACCCACTCAGCACTCTGTGTTTAGGTTAAATATTTAGACAACCTACTTGATCACGAAAGGTCCCATAGGCTTGTCTGTCTTCTACATGTTTCCACCCAATTAGTCTGGTCAATGCATCTATCCTCAAGTCTTCATTGGGTTGTAACGTGGCTTTGGCAAAAGGTTGGAAAATTTTTGGGAACTGGGTTAAGGTCGGTATGACTATAGTCTTGGGAAATTCCTTCACTAAAGAGCACACGTAAACTTCTCCCGGGCCCTAGCACACTTATTTTTCTGGGGTATATATTTTTTGGAATTTTTTTTTATTTTTCCACCCCTTATTTTTTGGATTCCCACCCCCGAATTTATTTATATATTTTTTTGATTTTCTGGTTTTCGGGCTGTCAAGCTGGAAGCCAAAGCAGCCATTCGGGGGGTAGTGACGGGCCCTTCCTCCTTGCCCCATGGATTTTCTTTCTTTCTGCCCTTAGTTCATCCCGACTAGGGTAGGCCTTTATGGGGTTTTTGAATATGCACGTGAGGCGAAAGAAATATTAAGGCTCAAAATAGCTTGCAAGGGAATATGAATGATGGTAGGAAATATTTGGCTCTGGGCTTATGAATAAAAAAGTGTCTAAATCCTCTAGAGACTTGACCAGGGCTGTAGGGTTTTGACCAAGAAGACAGGCAAGTTCTAGAACCAATCAAGCAAGCAGTTGTATATACACACAGAAAAGAAATTCGTGCTAAGCAGATATATATAGCATTTAAGGCACAAAATCTCACAGGGTGTACATGATCACATGATCGCATTTCCGTCATACCTAACTATCCTAGAACATGCTTGATCTATACATCAAAACTCCTACGTGTATCATGCGCAAGATACACATACAGTTAGCATGCTGACAAGACTCTAGACAAGAAAAACAAATAAAACAACAGACTCTCTAACCTAGACAGACTAGGGGACCTTCCCCACTCACATTCTTTGCTCAAGGCAAAGTGATCAGAATGGGAGAGACTTCCCGGTCATGACTCTGAATTGAACAGAAATAAGAAAATAAAAGAAAATCTAAAAACCTAAAAAAAACAAAAGAAAAGAAAATAAAAAGGGAGGACTGAAATCATTGCCGGGCAGGAGGGTACCTGAACCCTACGTGGTCGAAGTAGGCAAGCTGGGCATCTTGGAGTTGTCAGAGGGTCTTGTCAATGCAGCTGAGGTAGACCGTCAGGCCATCCGTTGGCTCTGGCGAGGGGGACCTTGTTGCTTTCATACTACTCTTGGCAGAGTAGACAGGCGGCTTCTCGATTGGGTCTTCGACAATTCGGGGCTCTCCATCAGCATTCTCTTCAATGGTGAACATCCTGGTCAGGGTGGCCATGTCAAAGTGGTCCTCCCTTTCCAGGAATCCTTCGTAGTCAGAATTGATCAGCCCAAACTGATTCCCGATCAAGGTGGGCAGGTGGGATAAAGACATGCCCTGCTGGGGCTTGGAAAGGATGTTGCGGATGTGATTTTTCACGAACGAGGAAAAGTTGAGTCGTTGCTTCTTTTCCATGGCCCAAAGTATAAAGAGTTCACTTTGGGACACGGTATTGCTACTGTCCTTCTTGCCAAAGAGATTGATGGCCAAGATGCAGTGACACATCTTGACCGCCGGGTCCACCAAGGCGGAAGCCTTAGACTCACTCCCCTTGAAGATTTTTGTCCTGGCATGACCTTCCCACATTCGATTCCACTGCTCCCTGGGTGCATTTGGGACTACTTTTATTTCTTTCTTGTACTCGGAGTTGAACTTCTCCTTGAAATCAATCATAACTACATCTAGGTCTTCGACAGCCACCTTCTGTTGTTTGCCCGTGAGTGAGAATTCCATTATGCTGGGAATTCGTCCCATCTCGACCTCAATCTTGACACTGCCATAAAATTCCCTGATCAGGTCACCATAAGTGGTGGTTTCCCAATCAAGAAACTTCTCCCACCCGATCGCTTTGAACTTTTCTAGTACTTGACCTTCCATGCCTAGCTGCTTCAATACCTCGAAATCGATGGTCTTAGGGACCACGATTTGTCTTCCCTCCATTTCACTGACTTCTGCCTTGACTGCCCTCGCTCTCGTCCTTCTCACCAGGGTGGTCTTCTCCTTTTTCACGACAGTCTTGAACCGCCACTTTTTCGAAATTTTCTCCCCGGAGGAGACTTCCTCGGCTTCTTCCTCCATGGCTTTTCTAGAGCTTCCCTTCTAGCTGGCTTCCTTGGGCTAGTCAACCTCCATTTCCATGGCCTTTTCTTCTTCTGCCGCTTCCTCCTCCTCTTCTTCGTCTTCATCGTCCTCCGCTTCCTCCTCAGTTTTTATTGGTAGTGGGTTTTCCTCTTCAGCCACCACAGGTGGTGTTTGGGTGGCTTCCATGGCTAGGTTCTCGGTTGACTCCATAGCAGGCGTCTCGGGCGTGATGGTTGTGGTTGGTGGAGGTAGAGGTACGGTGGCTGTGGATGAGGGCTGGCTGCTAGTTTTCTTCTTCATGGGGGCATTCTTCTTCACCATGGTGTAGGGTTAATGGAGTTTGGTGTTGGTTGGTTGCGAAGAGTAGGGGAAGTGGAGATGGTGGTGGTTGTTCTTCTGGACAGAGTGTTCTTGGTGTGGGGGTGCGATGAGTGAACGAGTGAAAGTGATGAAGTGGTAGAGTGGCTTTTTGGTTTAAGGATTTTGAGGGTGTCAGGGAAGTTGAAGAGATGGTGATGGGGTGAGTTGATGATTGTAACGTACGAAGAAGTGGAGGAGTGAGGTAGGCGATTATAGGGGTAGTAGGCTGGCAGGCGGCAGACACTTGATTGCCTCAACTGATGTGCTGACGTGGCGATAGTTACTTTCAAATCAGCCGTTTCCTGCTCCGCTTCACTTCTCGACGCTTTTCCTGCACAAGACACAAACTAAGGTTTCCTTCGGCGGGAAAAACTCATTTCCCAGGTTGGTCAAGAGGAAAATCAAGTCAGGAGCCTTCTCTCCTCCACTTACACACTTTGCATGAAGCAAAGTGCTAGAATGGGTTAATGGGCTCCAGAGCAAAATATCCAAAAATAAAACACACCAAAAATAAAACCAAGAAATAAATAAAAACTAAAAGCAATAAAAAAAATACCAGGTTGCCTCATGGCCAGCACCTTCATTTAACGTCGTTGGCATCGATGTAGTGCTGCTTCTTGCTAAAGCTTCTTCAGAAAGACCTTCTAGGGCAAGGTCCGTTACTTCCTTTCCAGGGCGATATTCATAATTGGCCTTGAACCTATTTCCATTGACTTTGAAAATAGTTTTGGTCTTAAGATCTTGAATGTTTGCGGAGCCATTAGGGTAATGCTCCCAGATCATGTATGGTCCTCTCCATTTGGTAGATAACTTGCCAGAGGCAAACCTAAGATGATTCTTGTATAACAGCACCATCTCGCCTTTATCAAATCTCCTTCCTCGAGCTATGTGGTCATGCCACTTTTTCAGCTTCTTCTTGTACAAGGCAGCATTGTCATATGCCTCAAGTCTGATTTCCTCCAGCTCTTGCAGGCTTAGCTTTCTTCCTTCAACAGCTTCATTCTAGTCTTGGTTGATCTTACTTACTGCCCAGAATGCCTTGTGCTCCATCTAGACAGGTAAGTGGAACAGTTTGCCATATACCATACGGTATGGAGACATCCCAAAATTAGTCTTGTAGGCCGTTCTGTATGCCCAAAGTGCATCATCTAGGTGATCACTCCAGTCCTTCCTTGTCTCGCCAATCGCCTTCCTCAGAATGTTCTTCACAATGCGGTTGGAGACTTCAGCTTGCCCATTGGTTTGAGGATGGTATGCATTAGACATACGGTGGTGAACTCCATACTTCTTGAGCAAGCTAGTGATAGTGGAATTATAGAAATGTGAACCTCTGTCGCTGACTCTTGGGCATGCCATATCTGGTGAAAATATTTGCCTTGACAAACCTTGCTATGGTCCTTGCATCCGCATTCGGAGTTGCAACTGCTTCTATCCACTTAGAAACATAATCCACAGCTAGCAAGATGTATTAGTTCCCGTTGTACTTGGGCAGGGGGCCCATGAAATCCATGCCCCATATGCCAAAAAAATCTCGCTGGCAAGACTGGTATCAAGGGCATCTCATCCTTTTTAGAAATATTCCTTTCCCATTGGCATTGGTCACATGTCCTACATTTTTCAAAGCAATCTTTGAAGATTGTGGGCCAATAGAACCCACTGTCTAGGATCTTCATTGCCATACGCTTTGCTCCGAAGTATCCTCCGCATTCCCTCTCGTGGCAATGCTCAAGGATGCTTTCTTGCTCTTCATCGGGTATACACCTTCGGAGTATCAAGTCAGTACCCTTCTTCCATAAATATGGGTCATCCCAAATGAATGACTCGCTCTACTTCTTGATCTTTCATCTCTGGTATTGGTCAAGATCTATTGGGAAAGTCTTCGTGATGATGTAGTTAACTATGTCCGCGTACCATGGCTAGCCAATACTTATCCCATACAGCTCCTCGTTGGGATATCTCTCATTGAGGGGTGCTCCATCATCTTCCCTCAAGATCCTGCTTAAATGGTCAGCCACATGGTTTTGTGCTCCACTTTTGTCTTTCACTTCAATGTCGAATTCCTGGAGTTGCAAGATCCATCTTATCAGGCGTGGCTTACTATCCTTCTTGGCCATGAGGTACTTCAGCGCAGCGTCGTCAGTGTAAACCACTATCTTACTCCCGAAGAGATAGGAGCGAAACTTCTCAAATGCAAACACCACGGCAAGCAATTCTTTCTCCGTGGTGGTGTAGTTGTTTTGAGATCCGGTGAGTGTCTTCGAAGCATAGTAGATCACATGGCTCTCCTTTCCAATCTTTTGGCCCAGCACTGCTCCTATGGCATAGCCGCTGGCGTCACACATTAGCTCAAAGGGCATCCCCCAATCAGGTGATCTATTTACTGGTGCCGAGATCAAGTGGTTCTTCAGAATCTGGAATGCCCTCTTGCATTCCTCGTCGAAATCCCATAGCACCTCATTTTGGAGTAGCCTATTAATCGGTTGGGCTATCTTGGCGAAGTCCTTGACAAAGCTGCGGTAGAAACCCGCATGGCCAAGGAATCCCCGTAGCTTCTTCTCATTGGTAAGGTATGGCAGCTTGGCAATGATCTCCACCTTGGCAGGATCCACTTCAATTTCTTTCTCAGAGATAATGTGGCCAAGTACAATGTCTTCCTTTACCATGAAGTGACATTTCTCGTAGTTTAGCACCAGACCTTTGTCCATGCACCTTTGTAGTACCATCTCCAGGTGCTCAAGACATTGGCCAAAACTACTCCCATAGACTGTGAAATCATCCATAAATACCTCGATGCAATGCTCAAAGAGGTCAAAGAATATACTCATCATGCACCTTTGGAACGTGTCAGGGGCGTTACATAGCCCAAAAGGCATCCTTCGGTAGGCGAAAGTTCCAAAGGGACAAGTGAATGTAGTATTCTCTTGGTCCTCGAGTGCTACCCATATTTGCATATATCCTGAGTATCCGTCAAGAAAACAGAAGAACTTGTTTACTGCCAGCCGCTCGAGCATCTGGTCAATGAACGGCAGTGGGAAGTGGTCCTTCCTGGTCATCTTGTTCAGCTTCCTGTAGTTAATGCAGACTCTCCAGCCTGTCTGTAGTCTTATCGCGATCAACTCCTTGTTCTCGTTCTCTACCACTTGTACTCCTGATTTCTTGGGCACAACGTGGATTGGACTGACCCATCAGATGTCTGAAACGGGATAGATCATTCTCATGTCAATGAGTTTGACAATCTACTTCTTGACTACCTCCATCGTGACTAGATTCAGCTTCCTTTGTGGATCTCGAACTGGTATCGCATCTTGCTCAAGCAGAATGTGATGCTGGCACACCGTAGGGCTAATTCCCATGATGTTGGCTAAGGTCCAACCTATAGCCTCCTTGTACTTCCATAACAGATCACGAATCTTGTCTTCCTCTTCTTGGTGTAACTCCGAACTAATGATTACTGGCAATGTCTCCTCCTTGCCCAAGTAAATATACTTGAGATGTTTGGGTAAGGTCTTCAGCTCCAACTTTGGTGGTTTGAGTATGGATGATTCCACCTGGTTCCCTGGGATCGAAAGTGACTTCGAGATAGGGAACTCCGCAGTTTGGACAGATTCCTCAGTGGTCATTTCTTCTTCCTTACCTTCTTCGTTGACTGGTTCATTTTTTGTCTTGTTTAGAATCTGGGGCAAGGCCTCCTCAATGTCTTTGTCAATCGATTCTACAAAATCCACTATCTCCTCGTCTGGGGCATGCTGCTCCGCTTTGTAGATATCAAAGGTCACCGTCTCTCCAGCACACTTGCAAGTTAGCTTCCCGGTATCACAATCGATAAATGTCCTTTCCGTCTTGAGAAAAGGCCTACCTAAAAGCATAAGAGGTTTCTTGGCAGAGGAGCTGCTCATGTTAAGCACATAAAAATCAGCAGGAAAAATTAAATCTTGTACCTTTACCAAGACATCCTCCACTATGCCTTCTGGATATATGCTTGACTTATTTGCTAGCTAGATCACGGCCCTGGATGGCTTCAGTGACCCTATCTTCATTTCCTGAACATACTTAGGGGCATGACGTTGATTGAAGCCCCCAAGTCTAGCATGGCTTGATCAATGTTGGTGTTTCTTATCACACAGGGAATATAGAACATCCCTGGATCCTCGCACTTGACTGGCTAATTCATCTTGAGCACTTTGGAGACATTTTCTCCGACTAGAAATCTTGTATTGTCAGGGTATTGTATCCTCCTGGTACACAGCTCCTTAAGGAATTTTGCACATCTTGGCAAAGTCGCGAGTGCGGTCAAAAGTGGCATGTTAACTTTCACTTTCTGGAACACCTTGAGTAGTTCCTTCATCTCTTCAGCTTCTTTAATCTTGGCCAATCTTCTGGAGAAATGTGGTTTGCAAAAGATGTTTTCCTGCAGAGCCTTCCATTTTCCGAGAGACTTATCTTTAGGTTTGGGTTCTGACTTCTTCTCTGGTTCAGGCTTCTTGACTGGCTCCTCTGGCTCTGTTGTCTTGATCAGCTCATCCTCAACTTCTAGCTCTTTTGGTTCTACCATCTCCTTGGCAGGTTCCATTACTCGTTCAGGGTAAGCTTTACCATTCCTCAGTGTCACCGCATTGACCTATGCCTTGGGATTCACCTGGACTTGGGAGGGCAGTCCTCCTTGCTTGTTGTCCATCTTGACGATCGCCTATGTCAAGTTGGTGATCTGGTTGGCTAGTGACTGTAGGGATCCTCGACTTTCAGTCATGAACTTCTCAAATTCATCACTAAATTTGTGGTGCTCCTTGGACAAGTTCTGTACAGTCTCGGATAGAGATAACCCTCTAAGCTGGATTTGATGCTGAGCTTCAGGTGGAGCTTGATAATGGTTGCCCCTGTACCTTAAGTTTTCATGGTTCCTCCATCCTGGATTGTAAGATTGTGAGTGGGGATCGAATCTCTGCCTTGGGCCTTGATTGTGGTTTCCTCCATTGTTGGTGTGCCCAAAAGCATTGACTTCTTCTTCTCTCAAGGTTGGACATTCGTCGGTCAAGTGGGTGTTAGCATAGCACAGGTGTCACGCCTTGACATTCTTCTTGATGGTTGGCTTCATCATCTCCATCATCTGTTATGGCAGCGCACAAGTTCGAGAGTTCCGTCTTGGACTGTGATGCGGAAACATCTCCCATGGTTCTGGTCAAGGAGTGTGTATCTTCTCTGGATTCTTCTGCCATGTCGTTTAACAGCCTGAAAGCTTTAGAAGGCTGTTTGTTCAAGATAGAACCTCCACATGCAGCATTCAGCAACTGCCGCTCGCCAGGACGCATTCCATTGACGTAGTATTGTATGAAGTCCTGATCTGGAATGTTGTGTTGCGAGCACTTTGCCAACATGAGCTTGAATTTGTTCCAGTAGTCATAGAGTGACTCTCCGGCTCCCATCTGGATGGTGCTCATCTTTCTCCTTGCGTTATGGATCCTCAAGACATGGTAGTATTTCTCCAGGAACTTCTACTGCATCCCTTGCCAAGTCGTGACACTACCTGCAGGTAAAGTGTAAAGCCATTCTCGAGCAGTATCTTGAAGTGAAAAAGGAAAAGATACCAGACGTATGTACTCCTTTTTTACTCGCTCGTTAGTCCTGATGGTTCCACAAGCCATCATAAAATCTTGAAGATGTCTTTGCGGGTCTTCTCCTGGCATGTCACTGAACTTGGTCAAGATTCGGATGAAAGAATGCCTTAGTTCCCAGTTGTCAGCCATCGCGGGTAAGGTGATATCCGAGGGTTTCAGATTGTTGTTGGTAGAAAACATCATCTCCCTCAGTGTTTGCTCCTGAGATGGGTTTTCATTATTATTATTGTTTTTTTCTCATTGTTCGTCCGCCATTCTTGCTTCTTGACGGGCCTCTTGCTTAAATCGCTCTTGTCTCATTTGTCTGCCTCTTCTTCTCCTGGCATTTTTCTCGGTCTTTGGATCAAACCAAACGTCTCTGAGTCTACCTTCAGAATTAGGTCGAAGCATACACCGTGGATGAGACTTGAGTCAAGGTGAGAGGGAAATTTTGGAAAGTGCAACTCCCTGACAATGGCACCAATCTGTCGGAGCTCAGTCGTTATCACTCCGGTAAGATAAATTTATAAGTCCAGCACTCTTCACTAGGTTCCGCTATTGGCAAGTACATGGTCGATCCCACAGGGAGTTGGTGGATTCCTCTCTCGATGTCACAATTTGGGATTTTGATTCAGGTCTTGCCTTGGGCAAGAGGTGTAACCAAGCAGAATAGTAAACGCTGTAAAAGTAAATAACTGAAAAGAGAACACTAAAAGAGTTAAGTGAGAAAGCAACTTGACTTGGGTTAGAGTCCTTGAGTCTTGACTTATGTCTTGATCATTGGTGCAAAGTTATTCATTGTCTCGGCAAGTCATCGGTTAAGGGTAGGTGTAAGAATGGGGTTTTACTCCTACCACCCAAACGCATCACTCAAGTAGCCCCTTTTTTAATCATCACGTAGCCACTTAAGCCCCACCCAGCATACCTTTTCAGCCCAGAAGGTAAGGGTTACTCACTCCCTATCCCCATTGCCCAAGATTGCTCTTGGACCAAGCTTACTCCAATGTACCCGAATAGGCATTCGCAAGACTACGCAACCATGGGCACACCATCTTAGACGCTCGTCCAATGGCGTTCCCACCTACATCACCACGCTGATCCCTCTTGCCAAGACTGCTAATGGCCAGACTACATCGAGGACTTGATCAAGTTGTATAGGATTCAGATCCAGCGCTTTAGGAACTTGCCAAGACAACTATATGCACAGTTAGACCTCTCAAGACTTTTATAAGTCTTGGACTCAGTTAATCCTACCCCAAGTCAAGTCTAATAAAATAGATACTCAGTTCATCCTACCCCAAGACTTTTCCCCATTCATGTTTCCTTAATCCCTTCCCTAGTCATGGTTTTCCCGACTTTACTATCCTTAGTAGAGTGCGGTCGTGATAGAATGCTCTGAACCTAAGAGTTTTTTTTTCGAATTTTAGTCTGGTATTGCTTCACTAGACTAATGTTGTTTCTTCAGACTAGTTAAGTGAGTCAACAAAAGTCTAGCACTCCGACGCATCACGCTCAACAAGGAAAGAGGTAATCGAATTTTTAAGAAGTTGAAGTTTCATATTTTAAATGGAAAGAATATATTTCATTCAAAAGAAGTTTGAGAGATAAAAGAAATGCAGATATTTCTTTTTGGTTGAATTTGAGTATTAAAGAAGAGATCATACTCTTTTAAAGCAAAGCTTTGAAATGCTTTTGAAGTGATGTTTCAAGTGAAGGAAAAAGATCACAATTCTCTTCAAAATAATATTTTGAAGGTTGAAAGAAAAGAGCACACTTATTTTAAAATGAGTTCATAAGTATTGTCGTGACAATTAGGACTCTTCCCGATGAACATAGATTGCTTTAAGTGGCTTGTTCCCTATAAGAAAAGACAACATAGATTAGAACTTAGAAGGAAAATTAGGATTTAGTCCTCACAGCTTCGATTGAGAACAAGGAGATCGAAGAATCTACAAGAAAAATCCAGAATGGCAGGGAAGAATCAAGATAGAGTCAAAGACTAATTACGAGATGACGATCGAGACAAGATCTTTCCTTCTTGAATTATCAAAAAAAAAATTGCGATAATCATTCAATAAATTATCGTTACTACTAATAAAATCTAGACATAAATGAAACCATCAACCCAGTGTTAAAGATTTAGTTATCTTCGAATAATAAATCTTAAAACTAGAATTTCCAAGAATTCTATAATGATAAGTATAAAATTCTTAAGAAGTATGAATGAAACTATGGGTTTAAGAACTTGGTTCTAAGCCAACTTTCTCTTACGACCTTGGCAACTTACACTCTAAAAGTTTAACTAATAGTACCATCCCTGCCTAGATGACCATAAAAGATAAGACTAAAGGTGCAACCCTTTTCGAATCGACTACATAAGTTTTGAGATTTAGTAGGAGGACCTCGAAGAATTCCTAATACCCTACTCTTGATTTTGGACAGAGACATGTCCAGTAGGAATGACACATATCAAAAAAATATGTGACGCGTTACCATGTCATTTGAATAAGATATGGTTACCACAACTTTTATTTCAATCATCTCAATGATAGTATAACAGGACTTGATTCCAATCATTTGAACCGCCACTGGAGCATAAAACTTCAAATGATTCATCCACACACGCCTCTTGACATCAAGTACCTCTTTTTGTACCTCCTATTACAACCGTGTCAAATTCAACACATAAAATATTTTGAAATTCTAAAATCTCACATTATAAGGAAGCGAGAGGCATATTTTTGGGAAAATATTCCCGAAAATCATTTCCTTCGAGGAAGGGGGATCAAATAACTGATTTGCCTCGAAAGTAGGAGACGAAATACACGAGGCTTAGGCAATATAACTACAAGAACAATCTGGAAGATGATAGCAAAATCAAATGAAGATATCAAGAAGCGCCCTAGGATGACGAAGCTGATGAGAGAACGATAAGTAACTCCGCCGCAAAATCATCGAATTACGTATAGGTATACAGATGGACGTGCATGTAGCAAAAAAAATCATATAGCTTGAACCTTAACCCCACTAAGTGATTCCGTGTCGTCTTTTTGTTAAAGACGAGAAAATATTTGTGCGAAGAGCATCCCTTCGTAGTATTATTCAACTAGCAAATTCTAGGTTGGGATCGTATGAAGGTTTTTGCGGAGATAAGTTTCTCTCTATATATATGTCACGCCCCAAATCCCGAGAGACGGCGCACGCGCCAAGGGCATGACTGGGCGGGGATAAAAGAAGCGGGGAAGAAAGGGGGCATTGTGTTCGTGTGCATTATATAAGTGAGAGTTGTCCTTGAAAATCGGACAGCATCTCCTCTATAACTTTGACTATGCCATTTTACAACCCAAACAGTTAACCAATGCAAAGACAATGTCTATAATAATGAATCTAAAATGAATCTTATGCAATATGGAGATAATACAGCTCGAGTCATGGGAGAGGTAATCAAGAATCCCAAGCGGCCGAATCATCCAAGATGAAATGAATTGGAGATAATACAGCTCGAGTCATGGGAGCGGTAATCCAGAATCCCAAGCGGCCGAATCATCCAAGATGAAATGAATTGGAGATTATACAGCTCATCTCGTAGGAACGGTAATCCAGAATCCTCGAGAGGCCGAATCGTCCAATAAGAACCGTCGATCAAAGACGGAGGTTAGTGAGCCTAGCTCGCCAAAAGGAGTCACTCACCCAGCTCACCAAGTATGATCGGCATTCGCTCGAACACTACACAAGGGGCCGAGGAGTTGAGCGTCCAAGAGGGGCCGACTACTTCTAAGCTCTCCTCTGCACATGTATGCATGTAATGGACAATGATAATATGATAACATGAACCTTTATTAATAATGGCCGATGAGGCCTTCGTGAAATGAGAAAATGATCTTAGACTTTAACATATATATTATCACACACATATACGTGAATGATAATTATTGCATAAATATCATAACATACGTGAGCATGGCAGCGGAAATTCTTATGTATAGAACGGTAAACCGTTCTCGTGATGAAGCAACCGTCATCCCAATAACACCATTCCTCAGCCACACACATCATGCTGCTTCCTTAGCCTGTGAAAAATTTTGTAAAACGTGGGGTGAGTACTAGTGCACTCAGTTGGGTTTTTCATAAAACGAAAAACATAGTCTCTGTTCAGTATACTTACCTTAGAAGGTTTTAAAACCAAAATAACTTCTAAGTAAGCAAAACATTTGTGCATAAATTAAACATGACCCGGCATGACGTTACTCTTATATAGGTTATGTCCCGGGCCTTTTACCACCGACGGATCATAAACATTCAGTCAAATAGGGCTCGGTGAACCGTACACCCTAACATAGCATGAGTCAAAACTCGATGGTGATCAACCCACCGCAGTAGAGACTAAGTGATCACAGTCCTTAAATCGACGTGTTAGGCTGAATAAGAACCCCCGGCGGTCGATAAGAACATTAAACAGTCCATACCTTCGTGAAAACATTTTAACAGAGATCCATGCATTTTTCATTTAGAGAAAAGAGCATAATAACTCAAAATACGTATATATCCCCAACCTTTCACCGATGATATTCCTTGATTACGGAAAAACCGTAAATCCTTATGAGCTCAAATTTCAGTGCTAGGTACCTGTTACTCATAAGGAATATATTTGGGCTTTAATTTTCAAAAAGGAGCTACAGATAAGTAGTACTAAATTTTTAGGCTCAATATTATTCTTTTTATCACGTAATAAATTAATTTGGCAGCAACCGGACTTTCAAATGATTTTGGCCAAGAAGGAAAAAATAATAAGGACATTATTCCCTATAGGAATATGTATAAACATTTTTAAAATATGCAACTTTACCTCGAAACTTAATCGATAAGATTCGTAGTCTTTTTCAGATCTATGAAAATTGGACCGATGAAAATTAATGAAACCTCTTTCAAAAAATCCTATATTTTTTTCTCTACATGCACTATAAATTTTATCGAAAAATGATTGACCATGAATATTTTTCCTTTAGAAAAACATGAAATAATGCAATAAATCATGATATGATGATCTTAACCGGGCTCCAAATCTAAAATTCAATCCGGCAGAGTAACGGATCTTATGGTCAAAAACTTAAAACCTTAAGGGACCTTAGCCGTCTGATAGACCGATAGTCATGAATGAGACAATGAATGAAGAATAGAACGAGATGAGAAAACATGAAGATAATGATATCGAAATGATGGCGATGGAGACTCGACGGCGGCTGAGCCACCTTTGTCAAGCTCCATGCCTACCTTCAACGTTATCCTGACGTATCTTTATTTCAATCGATACTAAATTCTCGAACCGGCAGGACCTCGATACCCGATAATGATAGAAAAAGACGAGTGAGGGAGAGGGAGAAAAAGAAGAGGAGAGAGTGGGGGGAGGGAGCGAATGCTATGTTGTAATTTGTGGGGGAGGAAGTCACGACTCCTCCCCCTATTTATACAAAAAAAATTTTGATTTTTATATTATTTTTTTATTATATTATATTATATTATATTATTATTATATTATTATTAATGCATTAACCTTAAAACGTCGTAACTTCTTCACACGACTTCCTTTTCGAGCAAACCTAACGTCAACATCTCCCTTTCTTCATACTCTACACAATGACTATAATATTGATATAGTTTCGGTTATGCATGAAAAAACTAATTTTTTTAACGACGTGCTTAAACTTTAAAAATTCGTGGCGATTGCATACGAACTCCTTTTTGGGTAAAACTAGTGCCAATAATTTTCTTTTGAAAAACTTTACGCAAGGAGTATAATATGTATATACTTTCGACACATGCATGAAAAGTTTGTTCAAATAAACCTTTTAAAAAGATTTGTCGGTCTGCCAAATTAACATGGTAGGTCCTAACAGGCTCTAGGTTTTTCCTAAAATTCTTATTTCATCATACCTAGGTCCCTTAATAGTTAGAACACTTAAAAGTATAATTTAGAAATTAGCGGGAAATTACAATATATGTGTGTGTGTGATGAACCTAAAGGTTCTTGCGTCATCTAAGATATACATATGTTATCGAATTAACATTTAGGAATACTAAGATGATGATTTTATATAGATAGTGAGACCATGGCGTAAATAGAATGATGAAGTGACATGTTCTAAGTGATTAACTTGTTAATATAGAAAAATACTGCCAAGAAGAACTGTACGCCCTATAGAGATAGGTGGAGTCCGAGATCTGATAAGTTTTAGAGAGAATGAAAGAAACTAAATACGGAGTATCCCCACCCCTCCCACCGCCTGAAAGAAGAATCGATGAACTATTCCTCCGACAAAACCCACCTGTCTTCAATGGGACAGGAGACCCGACTGATGTAGAAATATTGGTGCGGGCTCAGGAGCGTATCTTCAATTTCCTACATTGCACAGACCTGGAACGCATAACTTGTGCTTCTTTCCAACTGGCGAGAACGACATATTTCTGGTGGAATATATGGAGGAAGGCAATGACCCATGAACGACTAGAAAACTTAACTTGGGAAGAATTCATGGCTGGAATATATGACAAATATATTCCTAAGAATTTTGAGAAAATGGAGATGAAACTCCACTACATGGAGCAAGGAAACACAACTGTAACATAATACGATCCGGTGTTCTATGATAAGGTACGATACCCACCAGAACATGTGGACATTGAGGATAAGATAATAGAAAGAGTTTGTGTCAATCTAAGGCACGAGGTTAGGATGGCTTTAGTAAGTCACGGAGGAGTATCTTACCCTCAAATCCCCAATCGAACTCATAACATCAAGCCTACCATGCCAGTAAGGAGACAAACATCTACGCCAGCTCCAGTACCTCCCAAAGTACAATCTCATAACCTTAAAGGAAATCGTAAGAGGAAGGACAATAGGAACGACCAAACCTCAAGGAAGCCCTGGAAAGGACAGACACATTCTCATAATATCAATAAGCAGAACCCAACTCCTCAGGTAGGAAACTGCTGGCTGGAGTTCCCTCGTTGCTCTAAGTGCATGAAGAAGCACGAAGGAGTGTGCCGAGTTGGTAGTGACGGATGCTACGCGTATGGCCAGAAAGGGCACTTTGCAAACACTTGTCATACCAAACGGCAGACAATAGGCATAAGGCCTAAACAAGCAACTACAAATCAGCATACCCGAACTGTCCAGGCTCAGCCTCAAGCACCCCAGCAACAACAACAGTTGCTACCAACCCCAGCACTACCACTTTTGTACCACCATCACCTGCATCAAGGGAATCCCCAATAGAACATAACTTATGTGATGCAACCAATACAACCTGAAGGAAATAAGGGAAACGCGATAGGTATGGAACAATCCTCAACAAGTAATAATTTTATTTGATAATTGAGCTTTTCAATCTTTCATTGCTAAAGCATACGTAGATGATCATTAGGCTGAAGCCAGAACTAGTAGGGATAGCTACGGAAGTTCTTTACCTCTGCTCTAACCTAGATATGAACTTAGAATCACGTGAGGTCGTAGTGAATAATCTTAGTGTTATCTCGACAAACGACGTGGACCTAATATTAGGAATGAATTGTCTAGCCGAAAACTATACCATGATTCTTTGCAAAGCAAAACAAAGTTCATTTTGACCCTAAGGAAAGGAACCCTTGAGCTTTCATGGGACTAACATGAACCATAGGAAGACGAGCATCTCAACGCCGCAAACTAAGAAGCTAGTAAGGGAAGGTGTCCAACGTACTTAGCTTACTTGAGCGCGGAGAAGTCAAAAGGAGAAAGAAATATTGAAGATGTCGCCATGGTGCGGAAATACTCAGATGTATTTCTAGAAGCATGCTTAGAATTGACACTATATAGCTAACTAGAGTTTGTGATCGATCTAAAATCAGGCTCAACACTGATATCCCAAAACGCCCTATAAGATAGTCCTCAATGAGTTAAAAGAACTCAAGTTATAACCCCACGAGATTTTAGATTTAGGATTTATCAAACCTAGTATAGTACATTGAAGGACACTTAGGCTCTTCGTGGAAAAGAATGATGGAACTCTGAGGATTCACATAGATTATGGAGGTCGAACGAGTTAACACTCATGAATAAATATCCTTTACCAAGAATAATCAACTTAATTGATCAACTAAAGGAAGCAAGCGTCTTCTCAAAGAAAGATTTTGAGATCAGGATACCACCAACTGAAAATCCAACCGAAAGGTATTCCTAAGACGACCTTCCAAACATGGTATGGTCACTACGAGATAGTAACGATGTCATTCAGGTTAACCAATGTTGGTCCCGAAAGAGCAAGGTTTGTGTTGGGAAGTGGACTCCAGCACCTCCCGGAGGGGGGGTCCTCCGTGTATCGTAGCCAAGAGAACTTATGGGAGTGCGGCCTGCCTCAGTCGAAAAGGGCCTGCACTACCATTGTTGACGAGAGGTTAAATGAATTGATTAGTACTACTCATACCAACATGGTGCATCATCTTTTCAGGTGACCCCTTAGTAGAAACTCCAAGGTTAAGCGTGCTTGGTTTGGAGCAATACTATGATGGGTGACCAACTAGGAAGTGTCCTGGGTCAGCCTGTCAGTAAGGACAAAGCAGGCTGGGAAAGAAAGTGTTGGTGTGTGGGGCCAGTACGTCAATTCTGATGGGCGCTCCCAATCCAACAGTTTGGTGTATGGGGGAGAATACATCAAATACAAACTTTTCAGTTTACTTGACTAATATTTAGAGAGATTTAAGCTTTCTGAAGAACATATTGCTATTTATGACAGACCAGATCGATCTTGTTCTGTCCAGGCAGAAACTCTCGAGTGAATAACACTAGGCAGAGATCAAGAGTGATCTTATTCTCTAGCACAACGTTGTGTGCAGAATAATGGTGGACTTAGTCGGTGCTCACGAATAAGGGTCGTGTCCCTTTACAACTTACATAAAACTATTGTAACTAGATCTCTTCACGTTAATCCACTAGAAAACTACTAGCTAGCGAAGATCTCCTTCCTTCTTTCTCGATAAGACAGACTTGAATGGAGGTGTGATTTTGATTCTGGGCAAAGTAACAGCTTGTTGATCGTAGATGATTATCTTGTGTGTGTTTCTCATCTCTGCCAGTCTTTGTTCCGAGCTTTTATAGGTGTAGAATTTGAAATTCTAACCGTTGTGCTTGATTGGTTCGAAGTAAATGTGATTTACCAATCAAGGATATTGAGTCCCTAAATTATCTCCTCTTGCCTTTTGAAAAGGTTGACAGAATCTTCTAAATATGGTAAGCAGATCGTTTGACATATATTACTTTCCTTCTTATTTGTCTTGATTGATTCTCTTCCTTCAATGGTATGAATGACGTAGCACAGGATTTGGGATTCACCAACATTTAGTCTAATATCGTCTGGTTTGCAGCAGATTGATATTGATCTGATCGCAGCAGATTGATATCGATCTGGTCGCAGTCGATTGATATTGATCTGGTCGAAGACGATCTGGTCGAACAGAAAGTATGCTTCAAAGCATGGTTGATTCTTCTGAGTGTTCTGGTAAAAGCTGATGATAATTCTGATGGATCTTCTGCTTGCTTCCGTCAGCTTCAACAATCTGGTCCTATTGACTAAGAGAAGACAGAATGACTTCTATAGGATGGAATCCTTTACAAGTTAAGTCATTTTGTAGACAGAACTAGGATCAGTTCTCTTATCTAAAACACTTTATTGGTGGGAACCCCACAACTATCTTAAGTTTTGATGATGTATTCTCGAAAACTCACTTAGATTTATTTCATATTCTATGCTACTCGTGAGTTTATATTTACCAGAAAGTTGAACCAGAGAGTCTCAAACAGAAAGCTGAAGCATATCA
>JAPKLX010000412.1:39183-50880 GCA_026898415.1 Leonotis leonurus | reverse complement strand
AAACAGAAAGCTGAAGCATATCAACTTTAACAGAAAGTTGAACCAGAAAGTCTCAAACAGAAAGCTGAAGCATATCAACTTTAAGTTGAACCAGAGAGTCTCAAACAGAAAGGTTGAAACATATCAACTTTGACAGAAAGTTGTTCAACTAGAAAGTGTTTAAAATCAGTGTTCAACCAGAAAGGCATCAAGACCAAAAAGAGTTGAACAAACCAGACAGAAGTGGCAACAGATCGATAGAACTATCAAAACTACCAGAAGACATTGCCCTACTCATCATATCCACTAACAACGTCAGAATTAAAATCCATCCATTGAGAATTGGAAGGAGAATCCCTGATTGACATGAAGAAGGAAAGTAATCACAATTGATCTGCCTTCCATACATAAGAAGATTCAGTCAACGACTCAACAAGGAAAGAAGAGATATGATGAATAACATTAATTGGCATCCACAATCAAATCACGCCAATCAATAAACGGCTAGAATTTCAAATTCAAAGCCTATATATATTTGGAGTTTTAAAGTCTGAAGGGTTACAAGCGCTACATTGAAGAAACATTCTCAAGCAATTCTATCTCACGTCAGACAAAAGCTTCAAACCGTTTTGTGATCGCAATCACATCAACCCAACCTCGATTCAAGTCTGTCTTATCGAGAGAAGAAGGAGATCTTTGCTAGCTAGTAGCTTTCTAGTGGATTAACGTGAAGATATCCTATTTTACAGTAGTTTTCTGTAAGTTGTAAAGGGACACGACCCTTATTCGTGCATAAGTTTCAATCAGGATTGTACTTGAAACTTGTGACTCGTTCTCCACGAGTATAAAGAAGCTGAGTATCCTAGTAGTGGATAATCTGGTCTAGTTTTGACCAGATCGTGGACGTAGGGTTTTCCCGAACCACGTTAAACAACTGTGTGCTTTACATTCCTGCATATTTAATTTCTGTTGTTTATTATTCTAACCTTCCACACTTTCATTCGATCTGCATCTCAATCAATCCCCTTAACAATCTGGATAATTCCTAAGGTTTTCTAAACAAGAGCAATCACTAATCCACCATTATTCCGCACTCACTCAACACTGAGAAAGTAATAAGATCACTCTTATTATTAGCTAAGTGTTTTCACTAAGAGAGTAATTTGTTTGGACCAAGACTGCTATCGATCTGTCTAGTCATCTACAAGCAATTTCTTATACAGAATAGCTTGAACTCTCATATAACTTGTCAAGTAAACTGAAAAGTTTGTATTTGGTGTATTCCCCCACCATACACCAAACCTTGCTCTTTCGGGACCAACAAGTGGTATCAGAGCAGTGGTTCATACTGATCATTGTTTTGTTTCTCAAGGTTAAAACCTGCGTGGTCAACTTGAATAGATCTAGGAAAACCTATTTTCATTCACTAGCATATTATCTGCTATGGAGTCATCTGTTGTCAGGGCTTGCGAAGAATTCTCTATCCAAGGATATAGAGAATGGAGCTTCAGAATCAAAATGTGCCTTAAAGCCCATCACTGCTTGATGTGGAAAGTAATCGAAGAAGGGCCATTGGCAATTACAGAAGAAACTACTCGTATCACTGATACAGGAGTGGTCAAAGAATCTGTGCTAAAGGATCCCAGAAAATACACTTCTGAAAAAAGGAGAGAAGCAAATCTTGATGATTTTGCCAAAGGGATCATCTCCAGCACGGTCAAAGGTATACATCTGGCTAAAATCCAAGATCTGGATACTGCCAAAGAGATGTGGGAAGCCTTAAGAGACCTAGCACTAGGATCTGAAGTAATGATTGAGAACAAGCTGTCTCTTGCCTGCAACAAATATGATGAATTCAAAATGAAACCAGGTGAGACAATAGAGAAGATGAAGATGAGATTCACTGGAATTCTCCTTAAGATATATGCATTCAAAAAGAACAAATATACTCAAAGGGAGAAGAACATGAAAGTACTTAGAGCTCTTCCACCAAGCTGGGAGATCTATGCTGCAATGCAACCTCTACGGGCAGATTTCAATGAACTGTCCACTGAAGCATTATTTGATCACCTTGAAGGACATGAATGTGACATTCAAAGAATTCGAGGACCAGATCATCTGTCCAAAAAGGCAGAAAGCAGTTTGAAGAAAGATAAAGAGGTAACCTTCAAAGCGAAGAGCAAACCAGATGATCTTTCTGAGCCTGCTACTCCAGATGAAGAGAAAGGCTATGACAAACTCTTAAAAGAATTTGCAATGATCGCCAAACGAATGGACAAGATGGAGACCAGATCGAAGAAATACAGACGCTTCTACAAAGATAACAAGAAAAACTTCTATAAGAAGCATGACAATGATCGATCTGATGACAAGAATGAATCCAAGAAGCAGACTGCTAAAACAACAAAGACCTCTAGCTCTACAGATTACACTTGCTTTGAATGTGGCAGAACAGGTCACTTCAAAACAGATTGTCCTGATCTGTCCAGAAGCCAAAGAGAAGAACTAAGAGCTAAAAGAGACCGAAAGCTTAAATATGATCGCAAAGCCATGATAGCTGAACAGAACTCAAGCAGCTCGAGTCATTTCTCAGATAGCTCATCAGAAAATGATGAAGCTTTCATAGCTGAAGACAAAGAAAGCTGGAATGAATGCTATATGGGATTGGACAACGGTCTAGATGATGTTGAGGTAAATTCTTGCTACTCAAATTCTTCAAATAATAATAACGACCTTGAACAGGAAAGTGAAGATCAAGCAGAATACTCATGGGATGAAGTTGATGAGATGTTCAAAAGTTACTCAAGCATCAAGAGATTGTTTAGAGAAGTTGTTGAAGAAAATGACAGATTAAAGAAAGCTGAGCAGATTCTAAGCACAACAAACACACAATTTGTTGCTAAAATGAACGATCTGGAAGAACAGATCAAGAGAAAAGACAGTGAGATCCACTCACTTAATTCAAAAGTTAAGGATCTGGTTACAAGAAACAATGTTGCTGAGGAAAAGATCAAGAAAGGAAAAGAAATGATTTACAAGAGTGATGAGCGTGCCAAATTGCTAATCAACATGCAGCAAAAGGGCACATCTGGATTATGATATCCAGGCCACTTAGAAAAGTCCTCGGGAACCATAAGCTTTGTACCATAAAGGAAGCAAATACCAGATCAAGTGAAGGACTTGAAAAACAAGAAAGGTTATCCCCAGAAGATTATAATAAAAGATGCGAAGAACAGGCAGTATCATCAAACAAAGGGACAACCAGCTCACTACACAGAAACAGATCATATTCAACAAGTAAATGTCAACAGGACAACTCCTAATAAAAGGAACTTGAAGAAAGATGAAGTTGAGAGATTTCATCCATCTGAAATTCATTCTCTATCTAAAGTTGACAATGATGGGAACACTATCACCTGTTATATTTCTGTTCCTAACCCTAAAATGTTCTGGATTCGAAAAGGAATATTTGCTAATAATCAAGCACCCAAACGTTGAAAGGGTAGCTAAGTTTGATTAATTGCAGGATCAAAGAACTGAAAGAAGAAGTAAGGTAGCAAGAGGAACAATCTGGATAATAGATAGTGGTTGTTCAAAACACATGACATGTGATAAGAACCTACTATCAGATTACATAGAGAAACCAGGACCAAAGGTCACTTTTGGAAGTAATTCAAAAAGATATACCAGAGGATATGGAAACATCAAAATTGGCAAGACCACTATCACAAATGTATCATATGTTGAGGGTCTTAGCCACAACCTATTTTCTGTAAGTTAGTTCTGTGCTAACGGTAATCAGATTGTTTTTTATACTAACAACTGTCTGGTAAAGAATAAGGAAGGAGATGAAATACTCCTTATCGGTAAACTACAGGATAGATTATACATTGTCCAGTGGACAAATCAAATCGAGACCTGCTTAGTCACAAAGACTGTATCAGAAACCAGCTGTTTATGGCATAAGAGATTAAGCCATCTAAACTTCAAGTCAATCAACAGGATTGCCAAGGAAAGATTAGTGGAGGGACTACCAGATCAAGTGTATGATAAAGATCACATATGTGATGCTTGTCAAGCTGGAAAGCAAACCAGATCATCCTTTACAAGCAAAACAGCTCACTCAACATCAAGGATACTGGAGCTGTTACATCTTGATCTGTTTGGACCAGTCAAGCCACTAAGTATAAATGGGAGAAAATACACATTGGTAATCATAGATGATTATTCAAGATTCACTTGGGTCATCTTTCTGTTAAAGAAGAAAGAGACTCTAGACAAACTCCCTAATTTTCTAAACAAGATCACCAAACAAAAAGAAATGAGTATAACCTCTATCAGAACAGATCGAGGAACAGAATTTCTCAACCAGAAGATTGAAGCATACTGCAACAAGATGGGAATCACTCATCAAACATCTGCTGCTCGAACTCCTCAACAGAATGGAGTTGTTGAGAGGAGAAACAGATCACTCAAGGAAGCAGCTCGCACAATGCTCAATGCAACCAATCTACCAAAGAAATTCTGGGCAGAAGCAATCTACACAGCCTGCTACACTCAAAACAGATCATCCATCACACTCAGACATGGAAAGACACCATATGAGATATGGAACAGTAGAAAGCCTAAGATTTCTTATTTTCGTACTTTTGGCTGTTTGTGTTACATACACAATAATGGAAAATCACAATTGAAAACTTTTGATAGCAAAACTGACTCTGGAATATTCTTAGGATATTCTGATGTTAGTAAAGCTTATCGAGTTTACAATAAGAACTCTCATATTGTGGAGATAACACCTCATGTTGTTTTTGATGAGTCTACTGTTGAGTACAGGTCACTAGATGAAAAGCAGACAGAAAATCAGGTGACTACCAGAAGGATGAATGAACTATTACTTGAAGATATTCTTATCTGGAATTCAAAAAGTGAGGATGAAGAAATTGTCACTCCACCTGTTGCTGAAGAGATCATACAGCAAGGGGGAATATCACAACACAATCTGGATGAAAACAGATCATCAACAGAAGACAATGAGACAATTAATACAAATGATGATCAACATGAAAATCCAAATCCAGAAGAAAGTCCAGATGAGAATCCATTTCAAACTACATCAACAGCACACCCTGAATTTGAGGAACCAACAGATCAACCTGATCCTGAGATATCTGATGAAGAGATGACAAGGAGAAGGAATGGATACAAGATCATCCACCAGAACAGATCGTTGGAAACCCATCAGATCGTGTGAAGACCAGAAGAATGCATGGAGAGAGTGCATTGTTGAGCTGTTACCTCTCTCGCATGGAGCCATCTGATGCTTATGAAGCACTTCAAGATGCAGATTGGATAACAGCAATGCAAGAAGAACTCAATGAGTTCAAAAGGAATGAAGCCTGGTATCTCGTGGACAGACTCAAACACCAAGGTGTGATAGGTGTAAAATGGGTGTTCAAAAATAAACGAGATGAGAATGGTGAAGTAGTCAGAAACAAGGCCAGATTGGTAGCTAAAGGCTATAATCAACAAGAAGTCATTGATTTTGATGAAATATTTGCACCAGTAGCCAGATTAGAAGCTATAAGGCTATTTCTAGCATATGCTGCTCATAAACGGTTCAAGGTATACCAGATGGATGTCAAAAGTACTTTCCTCAATGGTATCCTTGAAGAAGAAGTATATGTGGAATAGCCACCTGGATTTGAAGAAGCAGACCCAGATCAGAAAGTATACAGACTGGCTAAGGCAGTCTATGGTGTAAAACAAGCCCCTAGAGCTTGGTATGAGACCTTATCATCCTTCCTACTAGAATCTGGATTCAGAAGAGGATCTGTTGACAAGACTTTATTTATCATCAAAGTCAAAGAAAACATTCTCTTAGTCCAGATCTATGTAGATGATATCATTTTTGGATCTCAAACTACCTATCTGTGTGACAAATTTGCTGAACTTATGAAAAATAAGTACCAAATGTCCATGATGGGAGAAATGAGTTTCTTTTTAGGTTTGCAGGTCAAGCAGCTACCAGATGGTATCTTTATTAATCAGACAAAATACATCAACGATCTGCTGACCAAATTTGGGTTAAAAGACAGTAACCCAGTGAAAATCCCAATGCAGACCAATGGGAAAATTGATCCAGATCCAGAGGGAAAATCAGCCAACATTACTCAATACAGAGGGATCATAGGATCACTACTATACCTAACTGCCAGTCGACCTAACATCACATTTACAGTAGGTGTATGTGCAAGATATCAAGCAAATCCCAAAGAGTCTCACATGGAAGCAGCTAAGAAGATATTGAGATATCTCAAAGGAACAGTCCATGTAGGATTATGGTATCCATGTGAAGACAATTTTGAGCTAACTGGATACACTGATTCAGATTATGCTGGATGTAAACTGGACAGAAAGTCAACATCTGGTACATGTCAGTTTCTAGGAAATAAACTGATTTCTTGGTTCTCAAAGAAACAGATATCAGTTGCCACCTAAACTACAGAGGCAGAATATATGGCAGCTGGAAGTTGTTGTGCACAAATATTGTGGTTAGGACAACAGCTTAAAGACTATGAGATCGATGTCAAGGAGATCCCTATTTTCTGTGATAGCTCAAGTGCTATAGCTATCACACAGAATCCTGTTCTGCATACTAGATGCAAACATGTGGATGTAAGACATCATTTTATAAGAGATCATGTTGAGAGAAAACATATCCAGATCGAGAAGATTCACACAGATATCCAACGTGCTGACATTTTAACTAAAGCTCTACCAGAAGATAGATTTAAGATGTTATGTGGAAAGCTTGGATTACTAAATCTGGATAAGCTAACAAAAAGACAATAACCGATTGTCTAACAGAAAGACAATAACAGATTGTCTAACAGAAAGACAATAACAGATTGTCTAACAGAAAGACAATAACAGATTGTCTAACAGAAAGACAACAACAGATGGTCACCAGAATGTTAACAACAGAATGTTCTACAGAATGACCGAATGACAAAATGGAAATAAAGAATCTCACGTGTCATAATTTACTCAATTGAAGAAAGTACCACGTGGAAATTATTTCTTAATTACTAAGTCAAGGGGGAACTATTGAGGAAATTGAAGCGTCATAGATAAAAGACGTCACTTTCCATAATCAATCTACGAGATTGCAGTCTGCAAAGATATTTTCTAACCTAGATTTACTAAATCTTCTACATCTGTGATGATTAGCACATCTTTGGGAACTGTGATCGAGAAAATCCCTGCAAGAAAAGGAAGAAGGAAAGTTGCAGTGGATAGAAAGATACGCACACGCTCGCCTACAACCCTAGGATCTAGCGCGTTTATCACACGCAAGGAAAGGCGGCAAAACAAACAACTGAAGCGGGAAAACCTAAAAGGGAGATACTCATCCAACCCTTCATTTATTTACCGTCTTAATCTATACCATTGATTATTATGTTATATATATGCGATATCTCTCTCAGGACTGTTCATCTTCACTTACATCGCACTGAGCTCTACTCTCCTTAAGCACTTAAGAATTTCTAGACTCCCTTTTCTCTGCAAAACCTTTTCAACAACATTTTGCGTTTTGATCATGGCACCCCAAACTTCATTGTTTCTTCAACATGTGGCCGAGGTTCAGAAGTTTCTTTCGCCTGAACCCTATGCTGTGTTTGATTCTCACGGATTTCGCAAACTTGAAGAAATTTTTGCCATGGTTACACGCTGCAAAGGTTTTTGAGTTTATTAAATCTTCCTTATATCTGCAACTTGCTACAAGGTTTGCTTTAATTTTTCATATGATCTACTTAAAATGTTTCATCATTCTAATTCACTGTTTAAATGGGAACATTCATACGTGTTCATATAAACTGATGAATATACATATATCTGCTCTGTATGTTCTTATGATATTAGGTTTCTGCAATATTGTCACCTCTCATCCCAACATGTTTTTGGGAAAACAAGTGGCTACATTCTATTTGACATGGCAGAATGATAAACATGGTTTTGAAGCAAATGTGTTGATGCCCATCGGTGAGAGAACTAGCAAAACACCATACAATGTCATCAAAATGATCAACCAGGCGTATCGGTTGAAAGATGAAGGTCTGACTTTGGACGATATCACTCCTAAACAACTGCAGGAGGCAGTAGAAATCATGATGGTAATACCCATCTCATATACTAGAAGAATGTTTCAGCGCTCATTAATCCAACCAAGCTTCAAGTTACTGCTCGAATTGGTTCAGAGAATTTTACTCAACCACAGTGGATTGTATGATCAGGTAACTCCTGATAAATTCCGAATTCTCACGGCAGTTGTCCTCAATCTCTGAGTCAACTGGAGCAGAATACTGTTTGAATTGATGGCTAAAGAAGCAAAACTGGTTATGTATACCAAGGATAGCAAAAGCAGAGGAACTTCAATGGAAGTTAAGAGAAATCTAAGTCATTCCACCAAAATCAGCCTGATGGTGGAACGATACTTCAAACAGCAAGTGTGGGAGGATACTGTAGAATTCAACACAAGCCTCTCCATACCCAAAGATCAACATCAGCTCGAAATGTCTTTGGGACTCTCACCGGCCTTTTTCAATAAAATAACAGATGAGGTGCACCGTGTAGCAGCTCTGGAAATGGGCAGCTCTAATCCTACATGGATGCCACCTGCTAAAAGTGTTGAAAAGAAGAAAGAGAAAGTTACCAAGGAGAAAGTGGTAAAAGAAAAGGCGGCCCGCAAACGAGGAAGTTCTGTTGAAACAGAAACATCCACATCTCAACCTAAACAGAAGAAACGCAGACTGCGAAAAGTTCAAGAGTCCCCACCACCACCAGAACCTGCTGCAGAACAATCAGAACAAACAGAACACATGATAACAGAACAAGAAAAGGAGGCAACACAGGCAGAAACAGAGGTAACAGAGGCTCCAGCGGGTGATGTGGAACAAGAAACAAGCCATAATCCACATCAGGAGAAAGATTTTTCTCCCGCTAGAACACCTACACCCTCACCAAACAGAATGGAAAGAATAAGTGAGGATGAAGAGGAAGGAGAGTCTGTCGATGAGGAAGAAGAAAGGAAACGTCAAGCAGAAAGTGTTATTAACCTGCTGGAAAATGAGGCAGAACATTCTGTACTTCAAGAGTTTCCTGGCATTCACTTGCTTCCAGAGAGCTTGGGAACAGCAAGACGCGTCAAATTCTATTTGCTGGTCAAGGACAGCGAGTATTATATCTTTGATGCACTGCTCCAGACTAAAACAATTGATGAATTGAAGAAAGAAGAAGCAACCTTACTCAGTCTACTCCAAGTCACCACAGTCCAAGAAGTCAGAACAGAATACCAGCAACTCATTTCTGGGCTCATGAAGCATGAGGCAGAAATTTTGAAGATCAATCTGGAGACATCAAACAA
The DNA here is from genome assembly GCA_026898415.1 of Leonotis leonurus. Classification (NCBI taxonomy): domain Eukaryota; kingdom Viridiplantae; phylum Streptophyta; class Magnoliopsida; order Lamiales; family Lamiaceae; genus Leonotis; species Leonotis leonurus. Next base: position 41,474 of record JAPKLX010000412.1, on the reverse strand, counting down.
ACATACTCCGATGGAAGAACCTGCACTACCAGAACAACAACCACCTCAACCAGAACAGAGTGCAGAAAAGCCCAAGAAATCTGCCAAGAAAATACCAATCATCAACCTTGACCCGGCAGATGATGAACCTGTAGGACAGAACATTGGTGGCGAACCAAGCAATGAAATATACACACATGGAGTTGCACAGAAGCTGCAGAAACATGTCAACTTCTACACTATGGAAGAACTTTTGGAAAGAGAACCCAACACATTCAACAACTATCAACTTGACAATCTGATCACTCTTCGAGTTGAAGATCAGATGACTGATATATGCAACTCACTTCAAGATAAAGCAACCCAGATACTTTCTGATTTTAACCAGCATCAGAAAGACTATGTCAACGACATGGATCGTGACATCAGAAACAAGCTCAGAACAATCAGGAAAGAGCTTGATAAAAAGATAGATGATGATCGCCTACAGAATGAAGCAGAGCAGGCCAAGATCACTCTTCGTCTAAACGACATAGAAGAGACAAATCAGAAGACAACTGTTCTTGTAGCTGACCTTTTGGCCAAACAACAAGAAACAATTGGTGCTGCCGTAGAAAAGAGAGGAATTCAACTTGCTGCTCAGTTGAAGGAAGATACTGACTTATTCATCCATTCTCATTTCGCCAAATTTGAAAATGAGAAATTTGTGGAGCTGATGCAGAAACATCAGATGGATGTATTAAATGACCTTCTCTATCCGAACCCAGAAGAATTTGAGAACCAGAGCAACCGCCTTACTGCTGTCGAAGAGCTACAAGAAACTTACGACAAAACTCTGTCCACAATGAACAGCAGGCTCGAGCAGAAACTACATGCAACTGACCAGACAGTTAATGTGTTGCTAGGGTACAAGGCTGAGGCTGAAGATAAAATGGAGAAAATGACGGAGGAGATTGCCTCTCTTCGTACACTTATCACTACCCTCTTTGATGATGTCAAAAAGGGGGAAATCTTAGGGAGCAAAGGAAGCAAAGATAGCAAGAGTGTGAGGAAAGAAATGGACTTGGAAACAGAAGAAGTGGGAATTGAAGCAGGAACACCAGCACCAGCTCAACCCAGACCTACCACACCACCAAGACCAGATCCTACACTTCTTGGAACTGAACAGGCTTCTGGTGTACAATAGATCACTAGTGACAAGGGCAAAAAGCCAATTGATGAGGGAGATCAAATAGCTGAACTAGTGTTGTTCGGGATCAACATGGAGCAAGCCTGTGATCCTATCTTTCGAGCCCAATTCTACAAAGAGCAAGCAGAAAGGGAGAAAAAGATAGCCGCTCAGGAGGCCAAGGAAAAAGCATTTCAAACACCCTTCTCCTCACCTTCCTCCACTGAACGCTCACAGCAGCAGTCATCACAATCAACCACCCAATCAAAGAAAAGGAAGAAGAAAACTTCCACATGGAACTTGTCTCTAAAGAAGCAAACTCCCACTGATGCTTGGGTACCAGAAGACTACAAGAACGATTGGGAAAAGGTCAAACAAGGGTTCATTTTGAACAGATACTTTTTGAAGGAGCCTACATACTCAGAATCAACTCCAGATGAGGATTTCAACAGATATCTGGACAACTTCAGTGACCAGGGCCTAGTACAGAGGATCAGAACAGCAGCATCTGATGCCAAGATACAGATCAAAGCCCCGGAGAAGGAATACATGGTGTGCCCAACAATACCAGGCAGTAATATTCCTGACAAGACCTACATTTTAAATTATATCAATCAACTGGCCAAGATCAAGGGATATAAGATCGACAATCACGATCCCAATTACGCCAGGGTAAGAGATGGAATTTACGAGAGCATTCAGTTAGTCTCTGATGCATAAAGAGAGAAGATGAAGAAAGGCGGAGCAGCCAGATGGTTTTCTTAGATAGATCTTAATTCTTATCTTCTGTTTTGCTCTCTCCGTTATTTCTCCTGTCCACTTGTGCTTATCTATTCAAATATCTATTGATGTGGAGTTTTCTAAAGACAAAGTCTTATTGTCCAGAAACTTTCTCGTTATTAATTGTTATACAAACTCATATAACAAATCTGCTAACCTCACCAGAACATGCTTACTCAACTAAGTGTGGTTTCGACATCATCAAAAAGGGGGAAATTGTTGGGAACCCCACAACTATCTTATGTTTTGATGATGTATTCTCGAAAACTCACTTAGATTTATTTCATATTCTGTGCTACTTGTGAGTTTATATTTACCAGAAAGTTGAACCAGAGAGTCTCAAACAGAAAGCTGAAGCATATCA